>JAFMOC010000444.1:5000-12500 GCA_019802505.1 Corydoras sp. C115
ATCATCAGATAATGATGAACCTCCATCACCCTGAAATCATCAGATAACCTCCATCACCCTGAAATCATCAGATAACCTCCACCACCCTGAAATCATCAGATAATGATGAACCTCCACCACCCTGAAATCATCAGATAACCTCCACCACCCTGAAATCATCAGATAACCTCCTCATTCACCTCCTTCTCCTCCTCCTCATTCACCTCCTCCATCTCCTCCTTCTCCTCCTCCTCATTCACCTCCTTCTCCCCCTGAAATCATTCACCTCCCACCACCCTGAAAATCATCTCGTTCACCTCCTCCCATGAAACCTCCTCCATCTCCTCCTTCTCCTCCTCCTCATTCACCTCCTTCTCCCCCTCCTCATTCACCTCCTCCTCCTCATTCAACTCCTCCTCCTCCTCCACATTCACCTCCTCCTCCTCCTCATTCACCTCCTCCTCCTCGTTCACCTCCTCCTCATTCACCTCCTCCATCTCCTCCTTCTCCTCCTCATTCACCTCCTCCTCATTCACCTCCTTCTCCCCCTCCTCATTCACCTCCTCCTCCTCATTCAACTCCTCCTCCTCCTCCTCCACATTCCACCTCCTCCTCCTCCTTCACATTCCTCCTCCTCCTCATTCAGCCTCACCTCCGCCTCCTCGATTCACCTCCTCCTCATTCACCTCCTTCTCCCCTCCTCCTCATTCCTCCTCCTCCTCCGCCTCCACATTCACCTCCTCCTCCTCCTCATTCACCTCCTCCTCCTCATTCACCTCCTCCTCCTCATTCACCTCCTCCTCGTTCACCTCCTCCTCATTCACCTCCTTCTCCCCTCCTCCTCATTCAACTCCTCCTCCTCCTCCACATTCACCTCCTCCTCCTCCTCATTCACCTCCTCCTCGTTCACCTCCTCCTCATTCACCTCCTCCCCTCCTCCTCATTCAACTCCTCCTCCTCCTCCACATTCACCTCCTCCTCCTCCTCATTCACCTCCTCCTCCTCATTCACCTCCTCCTCCTCATTCACCTCCTCCTCATTCACCTCCTCCTCCTCCTCATTCACCTCCTCCTCATTCACCTCCTCCTCCTCGTTCACCTCCTCCTCCTCATTCACCTCCTCCTCCTCATTCACCTCCTCGTTCACCTCCTCCTCATTCACCTCCTCCTCCTCCACCTCCTTCTCCTCCACATTCACCTCCTTCTCCTCCTCCTCGTTCACCTCCTCCTCGTTCACCTCCTCCTCCTTCACCTCCTCCTCCCCGTTCACCTCCAGCTTCCTCCCACCTGCAGCACACACACACACACACAGTTCACCCGGACTGGAGAGGAGAACATGCTCACCACAGCGCCACCTGTAATTATTATGATTATATATTAAATAAAGTTATATGTTGATATTACAGGTGTTGCTCACAGACAGGTGAAGAGTCCCGCTTCCGTTTCCAGCCGGTCACTTCCGCCATGACGTCACCTGACCCCTCATAAACACGTGACTGACCGTACAGACTGACCCCGCTGTGTATGGCCCTCAGTGCGCATGCGCAGTAACGCAGCCGTATTGATTATCAGGAGCTGATCGATATGAGCGCGCGCGGCCCCTCCCGGGTCACGTGTCTCCGGTTGCCCCGGTAACAGGAGCGACACCACCGGGATAACGCGCACGTGTACGCGCGCCGCGGGACGGTGCGTGCGCATGCGCAGTGAATACAGCCCGTTTAATCGAGCCAGCAGCTCGGGATCGATTATTAAACCTGGCAGGCACTAAAGGAGGGGCACGGAACACCGGACGTGACGTCACATCCATGAGCGTTCGAACAGCCGCGCGGGAGGAGTTTCCGTTCACTTTAAAACCAAAGCCTTCTGCACCATGACAACAAAGAGACTGGCGAGGTAACACACACACACACACACACACACACACACACACACACACACACAACAAAGAGACTGGCGAGGTAACACACACACACACACACACACACACACACACACACACACACACACACACACACACACACACACAAACAAAGAGACTGGCGAGGTAACACACACACACACACACAACAAAGAGACTGGCGAGGTAACACACACACAACACACACACACACACACACACACACACACACACACACAACAAAGAGACTGGCGAGGTAACACACACACACACACACACACACACACACACACACACACAACAAAGAGACTGGCGAGGTAACACACACACACACACACAACAAAGAGACTGGCGAGGTAACACACACACACACACACACACACACAACAAAGAGACTGGCGAGGTAACACACACACACACACAACAAAGAGACTGGCGAGGTAACACACACACACACACACACACACACACACAACAAAGAGACTGGCGAGGTAACACACACACACACACACACACACAACAAAGAGACTGGCGAGGTAACACACACACACAACAAAGACTGGCGAGGTAACACACACACACAACAAAGAGACTGGCACACACACACACACACACACACAACAAAGAGACTGGCGAGGTAACACACACACACACACAACAAAGAGACTGGCGAGGTAACACACACACACAACAAAGAGACTGGCGAGGTAACACACACACACACACACACACAACAAAGAGACTGGCGAGGTAACACACACACACACACACAACAAAGAGACTGGCGAGGTAAACACACACACACACACACACACACCACAACAAAGAGACTGGCGAGGTAACACACACACACACACACAACAAAAGAGACTGGCGAGGTAACACACACACACACACACAAAGAGACTGGGCGAGGTAAACACACACACACACACACAACAAAGAGACTGGCGAGGTAAACACACACACACACACACAACAAAGAGACTGGCGAGGTAACACACACACACACACACAACAAAGAGACTGGCGAGGTAACACACACACACACACACACACTGTATATGAAATGGTTCAGTGTTTAGTATTGTGTGTGTGTGCTGCCCGGCCGCTCGAGGAGGAGGAGTCCCCCACTGAGTCTCGGTCCTCACAAGGTTTCTTCCTTAAATAACATCATAACAGGGAGTTTTTTCTTGCCGCTGTCTCTTCGGCTCTTTGGGGTTTAAAGGCTTTTCATTCTGTAAAGCTGCTCTGTGACGACGTTCTGATGTAAAAAACACGACAGAAATAAATTACTTGACTTGACTTGACTTGTGTGTGTGTGTTTTTGTGTGTGTGTTTTTGTGTGTGTGTGTGTGTGTGTGTGTGTGTGTGTGTGTGTGTGTGTGTGTGCAGGGAGCTGGGTTTAATCAGGAGACACAGTCAGACCTCCAGCTCTCTGAATCTCCGTCCATCATCATCATCATCCAGTAAGAGCTCTGTAATGCACCTTCATCACAGCGCTGTGTGGCCGTCATTACTCACACTGTGTGTGTGTGTGTGTATGTGTGTGTATGTTGTGTGTGTGTGTGTGTACAGAGCAGATCTTCTCATATCTGATCATCATTGATTTTGAATCGACCTGTTGGAGAGAGAGGAGCCACCGTCCTCAGGAGATCAGTGAGTGCTCTGCAGCTTCAGATCGGTTAACCGCGGGTCGGGGGTCGGTGGGTCGCAGGTCAGTTGGTCGGGGGTCGATCGGGGGTCAGTGGGTCGCAGGTCAGTTGGTCGGGGGTCGGTGGGTCGCGGGTCAGTTGATCGGGGGTCGCGGGTCAGTTGATCGGGGGTCAGTGGGTCGCAGGTCAGTTGGTCGGGGGTCGGTGGGTCGCGGGTCAGTTGATCGGGGGTCGCGGGTCAGTTGATCGGGGGTCAGTGGGTCGCAGGTCAGTTGATCGGGGGTCGGGGGTTGGTCGGTCGATCGGGAGCTGATGGAGGTGTGATCTGATTGGCCGTGCAGTCGAGTTTCCCGCCGTGCTGATGAACACGGCTAACGGAGAGGTGGAGGGTCAGTTCCACACCTACGTCCAGCCTCAGGAGCAGCCCACCCTGTCCTCGTTCTGCACTCACCTGACCGGCATCACTCAGGTGCGCCTCCTGCACTGTGACATCACAACCTGCCCCATCACCTCATCATCATCATCATCTTCATCCACTCCATCCACAGGAGCAGGTGGAGGCGGGACTTCCTCTGCCCATCTGTCTGTCCAGGTTCACACGCTGGCTGCACACACTGCAGCGAGAGAAAGGGGTGGAGTTTCAGACGGACACGCCCCCTTCTGCAGGAAAACCCTGCGCCTTTCTCACCTGGTCAGGTGAGCACGTGTGTGAGAGATTCAACATAAACATTTTATTAGCAGCAGTGACGCTCACCGTGTGTGTGTGTGTGTGTGTGTTAGATTGGGATTTGGGAGTGTGTTTGCTGTATGAGTGTAAACGAAAGCAGATCCTGAAACCTGAAGTTCTAAACAGCTGGATTGACCTACGAGCAACATACAGAGTGAATACACACACACTCTCACACACACACACACTCTCTCACACACACACACACACAGTCACACACACTCTCACACACACACACACTCTCACTCACTCTCACACACACACACACACACTCACTCTCACACACACACACACTCTCTCACACACACACACACACAGTCACACACACTCTCACACACACACACACTCTCACACACACAACACAATAGAAAAAGCTTATCTTTAATATCACATTGCTCTCATGTACATTAACAGGTTACATTTCTTTAACACCTCTGATCCACTTTCTTGGTTCCGGCTTGATGAAATATATTTCAGTTTGGAACCCTGTGCAGGAACCCTAACTGTAATCAGAACATTCATTCATTATCTTCCACTTTATCCTCTATTAGGGTTGGGGGGTTCCCCATGTCCATCCAGGGGAGAACGTTTCGGGCGCTGGGCAGATACACCCAGGACAGGGGGGCAATCTATCACTGGACACACACTAACACACACACTATATGGGGCAATTTGAAGAACTCAATTGACTTGATCCATGTTTTTAGACTGTGGGAGGAAACCGGAGAACCCGGAGGAAACCCACGCGGACATGGGGAGAACATGCAAACTCCACCCAGATGGGGATTTGAACCGGGAATCCCTAGTGCTGAGAGGAGAACATGCTAAACCACTAAGCCACTGTGCCGCCTGTAATCAGAACATCATACATTATTCATGTGGTTCTAAGAACACATTCATGTTCTTCAGATCTTCTACAACCGTAAACCTAAAGGTCTGAACGGAGCGCTGCAGGACCTCGGCTTAGAGTTCAGCGGCAGAGAACATTCAGGTACACACACACACACACACACACACACACACACACACACTGCAGCATTAACGGTGAGAACATTCATTTATAGAAAACAGATGATTATTTAGTACCTTATAAAATGTTGAGTGTGTGTGTGTGTGTGTGTGTGTGTGTGTGTGTGTGCAGGACTGGACGACTCGAGGAACACGGCGCGTTTGGCCTGGAGGATGATCTCTGACGGCTGTGTGATGAAAATGACCAAGTCTCTGAGCAGGGTGAGTGGCTCTCCTTCAGGTCCTGTATGGTCACTCAGAGAGCTGCACCGGTGACCAGTACCGCCACCTACTGCACAGGGTCGGCTTCACCCAACATCTGCATCCAATACATCAAATGAGAACATACCAAAGTTCTCAGCATACTAACGTGTAGTTTGCGTGCAGGTACCGATGAAGTCCAGAGCTGCTCCACCCCCAGGACGCACATTAGCCCCGCCCCTGAAACAGACCCACACAGTGGAACAGCCCCGCCCCCTGAAACAGACCCACACAGTGGAACAGCCCCGCCCCCTGAAACAGACCATGGAGGTGTGTGTCGGAGTCTATTGTCACCGCACACCGTGCTCGACTCCACCCGCATGGTGGTGCATGTCAACATGCCCATGCTGCCGGTAACCACCCTAACACTCCCCCCACACCCACCCCTGAGCACTCAGCCACACCCACCCCTGAGCACTCAGCCACACCCACCCCTGAGCACTCAGCCACACCCACCCTGCTCTGATTGGTCTGAGTACATTCTACCTGAGGCAGAGTCCAGTTCCTATGACGACGTGCTGATAGAGGACTCACCTGAACAGAGCCCCACGAATACGGCCCTACCTCATTATGAGGTGAAGCCACACCCCTTCAGACAACATTCTTTAATGCCACACCCACTTCCACTTCCACAGCCTCTCAGAATCTCCAGAACATCTTTCTCCATCTATAATGACCAATCAGATCAGTCCTGCTCTTCAGCGTCGTACTCTCGATCTAACACCAGCCAATCAGCTGCCCCCTCTGTCTCTGTGAACCAATCAGCTGCCCCCTCTGTCTCTGTGAACCAATCAGCTGCCATCAACCAGGAAAAACGATCATCTTATTTCATAAAAAAATCAGAACCTTTTTTAAATTCCATCAACCAATCAAAGCACTCCTCTAATTTTATAAACAAATCAGCTCTGACCTTCATTTCTAACAACCAATCAGCTCGTTGCTCGAATTCCATAAACAAATCTGTGCCCTTGTCTGACTTTGTTAAGCCATTACGTACCTCCAGCATCGTGAACCAATCAGCATGCTCCTCAGTCTCAGCCCACCAGCCCGTACCCTCCAACTGGCTCAACCAATCCGCTCTCTCGTACCTGACCGACTCCTCTGTGAGAAAGCGGGTGGCTCTGCCCCCTCAAAAGGGCGGGGCTAAGATTACATCTCCACTGTGTGACTGTGGGCGTCGGTCCAGGAGGTTAACGGTGTGCAACGGGGGGCCGAATCAGGGGCGGGTCTTCTACACCTGTGCTGTCAGAAAAAGCACTGGCCCCGCCCCTCCTAACTCTGTTCCTCATGGAAAAGGGTGTGGCTTCTTTAAGTGGGAATCTGCGCTCGTTACATCTTCACACGGACGAAACCCGCGCGTGAACTTTAACCTCAGTACTGCCTCCTGCAGGAGATTTCGCTAATACCCCCCCCCCCCCCGGTCTCTGGATCAGTGTCGGTTTTATTAAAGTGAGATAATGAGAATGTAAAGTTATAAATATAATGATGAACTGATTGTTTTATGATGTGAACTGAGTTATGAGCTGTATTTTAATTGATGACTGTAGAATATCTGACGGTGTAATTAAAGCTGATTGATTGATTATATTCTGTGTGTGTTGTATCTTTATGTTCTGTGTATCTGATGTCTCCATCCACCTGGTTCCCTCGCGTTCTGCTGCAGGTTCTCATGTCGTTTTGTTTGGTTGATCCCTCATGTTTGTAGATGATTCTGCAGAACGACGTGTTTGATCTGCAGGTCGTGGAACGGACATCAGAGATTCTCTACGGTTTTAAATCTCATGATCCCAAACTGCAGCGTCTCCCTGCAATCAATAAATATAAATGAAACATCCATCATTATCTTCAGCTTTATCCTCTATTAGGGTCGTGGGGGGGGGGTTCTCCATGCCCATCCAGGGGAGAAACACCCAGGACAGGGTGCCAATCTATCGCTGGACACACACACTCACTCACAGACACACTCTATATGGG
>JAFMOC010000444.1:20000-27500 GCA_019802505.1 Corydoras sp. C115
GACCCCGTGTTCGGTTCTCGTTCTTCAGGTCTGGTGAACAGAATGAACCCCATGAACAGAGTGGTTCTGTCCAACCCGGAGCTCACCATCATCATCGAGATCATTAAGTCCATCTGCTGCGCCAGCGTGGTGCGAGACTACGTCCGCTTCCGAAAGTACAACCTGCAGGAGCTCGCCAAGGAGGCGGGGCCTCCCAGACCGTCCCCGCACGACGCCGGGAGGAAGCCGGCCAATCAGGAGCGGCCTCAGAAAGACGGGGGGAAGAAACCGGCCGATCGGGAGGCGGCCGAGAGCCAGGAGAAGAAAGGAGCCGATCGGGAGCCGGCCGAGAGCAAAGAGGAGAAAGGAGCCGATCGGGAGCGGCTGAGAAAGTAGAGCTGCAGAAGGAGGGGGCCGGTGAGGGCGGAGCTGTGGGGGAGGGGGCGGTTACCCAGGAGCGTGAGGCGGAGTGATGGAGCATGTTCTCCTGATGATGATGATGATGAACTTTTCTACAGAGTTGATCTTTAATTCGGTGTTCTGACCCTCTGACCCTCTGACCCTCTGACCTTTAACCTGCCGTCGCTCTGATTTAGGCTTCAGCTTTTATTTCCTTTGTTTTAGTTCCTCTGCTGTTTTGGTTTTACTGTAGCTGAGTCCCCCCCCCTGCCCCCCCCGGGGGTGTGTGTGTGTGTGTGTGTGTGTGTGTGTGTGTGTGTTCACAGTGGATGCTCGTGTAGGTTCAGAACCTCTGATCCTGGTGAAGTTTAATCCTGACTTCAGTAATAAACCTCTGTATCGTGGTTCCGTTTCATGTCTTTAATCTCTGCAGGGGGCGGGGCTTTCGGCTGAGTGATGTCATCGGTGCTGACCCGATTAATATTCTTATAATTAATAATATTAATCATTAAAATCAGATTTCATGATGTTCTACAGAGCTGTGGAACGTCTGCAGGTTCTCCTCAGGAGAACAGAGTCTGCACCACACACTGAACACCACACACACACAACTGAACACCACACACACACACAACTGAACACCACACACACACACAACTGAACACCACACACACACAACTGAACACCACACACACAACTGAACACCACACACACAACTGAACACCACACACACACACAACTGAACACCACACACACACACACAACTGAACACCACACACACAACTGAACACCACACACACACACAACTGAACACCACACACACACACAACTGAACACCACACACACACAACTGAACACCACACACACACACACACAACTGAACACCACACACACACAACTGAACACCACACACAACTGAACACCACACACACACAACTGAACACCACACACACACACAACTGAACACCACACACACACACACAACTGAACACCACACACACACACACAACTGAACACCACACACACACACACAACTGAACACCACACACACACACACAACTGAACACCACACACACACACACAACTGAACACCACACACACACACACACAACTGAACACCACACACACAACTGAACACCACACACACACACACAACTGAACACCACACACACACAACTGAACAACACACACACACACACACAACTGAACACCACACACACACACAACTGAACACCACACACACACACAACTGAACACCACACACACACAACTGAACACCACACACACACAACTGAACACCACACACACACAACTGAACACCACACACACACAACTGAACACCACACACACAACTGAACACCACACACACAACTGAACACCACACACACACACAACTGAACACCACACACACACACACACAACTGAACACCACACACACAACTGAACACCACACACACACACAACTGAACACCACACACACACACAACTGAACACCACACACACACAACTGAACACCACACACACACACACACAACTGAACACCACACACACACAACTGAACACCACACACACACAACTGAACACCACACACACACACAACTGAACACCACACACACACACACAACTGAACACCACACACACACACACAACTGAACACCACACACACACACACAACTGAACACCACACACACACACACAACTGAACACCACACACCACACACACAACTGAACACCACACACACACACACACACAACTGAACACCACACACACAACTGAACACCACACACACACACACAACTGAACACCACACACACACAACTGAACAACACACACACACACACAACTGAACACCACACACACACACAACTGAACACCACACACAACTGAACACCACACACACACAACTGAACACCACACACACACACACAACTGAACACCACACACACACACACAACTGAACACCACACACACACACACAACTGAACACCACACACACACACACAACTGAACACCACACACACACACAACTGAACACCACACACACACACAACTGAACACCACACACACACACAACTGAACACCACACACACACACAACTGAACACCACACACACACACAACTGAACACCACACACACACACAACTGAACACCACACACACACACAACTGAACACCATACACACACACACAACTGAACACCATACACACACACACAACTGAACACCATACACACAACTGAACACAACACACACACACAACTGAACACAACACACTCTCTGGGTCTCTGTGTGTCTCACTCTCTCTGTCTCTCTCTCTCTCTGTGTCTGTCTCTCTCTCTCTCTGTCTCTCTGTGTCTGTCTCTCTCTCTCTCGCTCTGTCTCTCTGGTGGAACAATTAGGGAAATGTTCCAACATGTACATTCCTTTTCTTAAAGCTCTCACACACACACACACACACTCTCACACACTCTCACACACACACACTCTCACACACTCTCACACTCTGCTGCCAGTGTTCTGAGTGAACGGTAAGACCCCGATCGGTTACAGATCTCTAATAGCAGATGATTGATTATCTGATCAGGATCTGATCGATGGTCCTGGTCCTGGTGTGTGTTCTCGGGTTCAGCAGAGTTCAGGGTGGAGGTTTGTCTCCGGAGAACGTGGGTGTCGTGTTGCAGAGCCTGTCTCTTCTGTAATAGAACAAAGGGGGCGGAGTTTCACCTCTGAACACTTTCATAGCGGTGGGCGGGTGCGTCAGGATCACGTACCTGATAATCCAGTTGAGGTTCACCTCCACCTGTTCTCCACAGAGCTCTTATCAGCGGCTTCGTGTTCCTGAAGGTGGCGCTCTAACAGCAGGGTTCTGATGTTTACTCTGTTATTACAGCAGAACAGATCTGAGCCGCCGGAACACCAGAACAAAGGTGACCAGATTACATTACAGTCAGGACTGAGTGTGTGTGTGTGTGTGTGTGTGTGTGTGTGTGTGTGTGTGTGTGTGTGTGTGTGTGGACGTGACCATGACTCAGTGTGAGTGTGTGTGTGTGTGTGTGTGTGTGTGTGTGTGTGTGTGTGTGTGTGTGGACGTGACCATGACTCAGTGTGAGTGTGTGTGTGTGTGTGTGTGTGTATGTGACCATGACTCAGTGTGTGTGTGTGTGTGTGTGTGTGTACACAGGTAACAGATTTGAAGGGTTAATCATTAACAGGTCTGGATTTAAACCCCGGCTCCGTGTATCGGTTCCCGTTTCAGACTCTGATGGTTCCTGGTTCCAGCTCGTCCTGCGGTTCTGCTTCATCACTCGACGTCATCATGTCCTGGTGTGTCTCTGCTGAAACGTGGACTCTGCTGGTGGTCTTCATCAGTCTGCTCGTTCTGTAAGTTCTCTACATTCCCTCAACTCTGATTTCTAAAGGAACCAGAACCAGAACCGATCTGATAACACCCGTCTGAATGAAACCCTCTGATCTTTCAACTGGAACCTTTGGTCCTGAAACAGGAACCTGGACCCTCAGACCACCAGCTTAGTTACCCTCTGTCCTATCCCTGCAGGGTGACGGTCAAAGGTCGTAACCGGATCAAACGGGTTCGTACTTTATGATCAGATGTTTGGTGTGCGGTCACTGACCGCAGGTTCTGTATGTTCTACTGTTCTATAAAAACATAAAGTGGACCTGCTGATTATCAGGAACCAGGGGCTCTGGATGAAGATTAAGATTAAAATCCGGGTGAGGATCACTCAGGGACTAGTTTAGGTTCTTAAAAAGGTTCCACTGAAGGTTCTTGAAAGCATTTGAGACGATCTGCTGTGACCGGCTGAACACACACAGTTTATCAGGGTGACCGCACTGTCCATGGTCCTGATCATCAGAGAACATACCAAAGGGAATTACGTGTGTATAGAGGAACAGATGGACTACAGAATGGAACTATGGAACTAAATTGAAATGGACAGTAGTTCCTCTGTTGGGATCCACAGATGAATCCGCGGTTCTGTTTTTGGTGTCTCAGCTCTGAGTGTCTTCTTTAGTTCCATATGGACTGGAGGTTCTGTGTCCTGTCTGAAGGTGTGTGTGGTTCTGTGACGGTTCTGTGTCTCATCCATCCGGGTCTTTGTCGTCCTCAGGTACGGGTACTGGCCTCACGGTTATTTTAAGAAGTTGGGGATCCCGGGCCCCAAGCCCCTCCCCTTTATAGGAACCATGTTGGAATATAAGAGGGTGAGTTCCTGCACCAACACTCAGGACAGTCCGGGCCCGTCCCTCACGTCCTCACACGTCCCTCACGTCCTCACACGTCCTCACACGTCCTCACACGTCCCTCACACGTCCCTCACGTTCTCACACGTCCTCACACGTCCCTCACGTCTTCACACGTCCCTCACACGTCCTCACACGTCCCTCACGTCCTCACACGTCCCTCACGTCCTCACACGTCCCTCACGTCCTCACACGTCCCTTACACGTCCTCTCACGTCCTCACACGTCCTCACACGTCCCTCACGTCCTCACACGTCCCTCACGTCCCTCACGTCCCTCACACGTCCCTCACGTCCTCACACGTCCCTCACGTCCCTCACGTCCTCACACGTCCCTCACGTCCTCACACGTCCCTCACGTCCTCACACGTCCTCACACGTCCTCACACGTCCCTCACACGTCCCTCACGTTCTCACACGTCCTCACACGTCCCTCACGTCTTCACACGTCCCTCACGTCCTCACACGTCCCTCACGTCCTCACACGTCCCTCACACGTCCTCTCACGTCCTCACACGTCCTCACACGTCCCTCACGTCCTCACACGTCCCTCACGTCCTCACACGTCCCTCACGTCCTCACGTCCTCACACGTCCTCACACGTCCCTCACGTCCTCACACGTCCCTCACGTCCTCACACGTCCTCACACGTCCCTCACGTCCTCACACGTCCTCTCACGTCCCTCACGTCCTCACACGTCCCTCACGTCCTCACACGTCCCTCACGTCCCTCACGTCCTCACACGTCCCTCACGTCCTCACACGTCCTCTCACGTCCCTCACGTCCTCACACGTCCCTCACGTCCTCACACGTCCCTCACGTCCTCACACGTCCTCACACGTCCCTCACGTCCTCACACGTCCTCACACGTCCCTCACGTCCTCACACGTCCCTCACGTCCTCACACGTCCCTCACGTCCCTCACACGTCCCTCACGTCCTCACACGTCCCTCACGTCCCTCACGTCCTCACACGTCCTCACACGTCCCTCACGTCCTCACACGTCCCTCACGTCCTCACACGTCCTCACACGTCCCTCACGTCCTCACACGTCCTCTCACGTCCCTCACGTCCTCACACGTCCCTCACGTCCTCACACGTCCCTCACGTCCCTCACGTCCTCACACGTCCCTCACGTCCTCACACGTCCTCTCACGTCCCTCACGTCCTCACACGTCCCTCACGTCCTCACACGTCCCTCACGTCCTCACACGTCCTCACACGTCCCTCACGTCCTCACGCGTCCTCACGCGTCCTCACGCGTCCCTCACGTCCTCACACGTCCCTCACGTCCCTCACGTCCCTCACGTCCTCACACGTCCCTCACGTCCTCACACGTCCTCACACGTCCTCACACGTCCCTCACACGTCCTCACACGTCCCTCACACGTCCTCACACGTCCTCACACGTCCTCACACGTCCCTCACACGTCCTCTCACGTCCTCACACGTCCTCACACGTCCCTCACGTCCTCACACGTCCCTCACGTCCTCACACGTCCCTCACACGTCCCTCACACGTCCCTCACGTCCTCACACGTCCTCACACGTCCCTCACGTCCTCACACGTCCTCTCACGTCCCTCACACGTCCTCACACGTCCCTCACGTCCTCACACGTCCCTCACGTCCTCACACGTTCCTCACACGTCCTCACACGTCCTCACACGTCCCTCACGTCCTCACACGTCCCTCACGTCCTCACACGTCCCTCACACGTCCCTCACACGTCCCTCACACGTCCCTCACGTCCTCACACGTCCCTCACGTCCCTCACGTCCTCACATCCTCACACGTCCTCACACGTCCCTCACGTCCTCACACGTCCTCACACGTTCCTCACACGTCCCTCACGTCCTCACACGTCCCTCACGTCCTCACACGTCCCTCACGTCCTCACACGTCCCTCACGTCCTCACACGTCCTCACACGTCCTCACACGTCCCTCACACGTCCCTCACGTTCTCACACGTCCTCACACGTCCCTCACGTCTTCACACGTCCCTCACGTCCTCACACGTCCCTCACGTCCTCACACGTCCCTCACACGTCCTCTCACGTCCTCACACGTCCTCACACGTCCCTCACGTCCTCACACGTCCCTCACGTCCTCACACGTCCCTCACGTCCCTCACGTCCTCACGTCCTCACACGTCCTCACACGTCCCTCACGTCCTCACACGTCCCTCACGTCCTCACACGTCCTCACACGTCCCTCACGTCCTCACACGTCCTCTCACGTCCCTCACGTCCTCACACGTCCCTCACGTCCTCACACGTCCCTCACGTCCCTCACGTCCTCACACGTCCCTCACGTCCTCACACGTCCTCTCACGTCCCTCACGTCCTCACACGTCCCTCACGTCCTCACACGTCCCTCACGTCCTCACACGTCCTCACACGTCCCTCACGTCCTCACACGTCCTCACACGTCCCTCACGTCCTCACACGTCCCTCACGTCCTCACACGTCCCTCACGTCCCTCACACGTCCCTCACGTCCTCACACGTCCCTCACGTCCCTCACGTCCTCACACGTCCTCACACGTCCCTCACGTCCTCACACGTCCCTCACGTCCTCACACGTCCTCACACGTCCCTCACGTCCTCACACGTCCTCTCACGTCCCTCACGTCCTCACACGTCCCTCACGTCCTCACACGTCCCTCACGTCCCTCACGTCCTCACACGTCCCTCACGTCCTCACACGTCCTCTCACGTCCCTCACGTCCTCACACGTCCCTCACGTCCTCACACGTCCCTCACGTCCTCACACGTCCTCACACGTCCCTCACGTCCTCACGCGTCCTCACGCGTCCTCACGCGTCCCTCACGTCCTCACACGTCCCTCACGTCCCTCAC
>JAFMOC010000444.1:32500-35000 GCA_019802505.1 Corydoras sp. C115
TGGAGATCCTGCAGAGGTTCGACGTTCGGGTCTGCAGCGAGACGCAGGTCAGGTGACGCCGGCGTCGCCGTGGCGACGCTCAGCCTGTAGATCAGATCAGGGTTCGTTAACCGGAACGTTCTGATTTCAGATCCCTGTGGAGTTGAGCAATAACGGCCTCCTGGCTCCGACCCGTCCCATCAAACTCCGCTTCTGTCCCCGAGGACGCCCCTGACCTTCATCATCCTCGTCTTCATCGTCATTAATAATCCCGCCTTAATGAACGTGTTGGAACCTCAGCGGTTCTCCTCTGTAATCAGTGAGTGATGTAATAAACACCTGATCAATAACCAATGATCGGCCTCATGCAGTGTTACCTCGGGCCCCGCCCCCAACGAACACCGAATACGCCGGCATTCAGCCCCGCCCCCAACATGAACACCGAACACGCCGGCATTCAGCCCCGCCCCCAACATGAACACCGAACACGCCTGCGTTTAGAACTCGTCACGTTCTTCATGGTGAACGGTTCTGAGTGTTTAAATTTAAACGCCGCCGGAGCTCCACCACGCTGACCCCCCGACCCCCCCGACCCCCGCAGCAGCAGAACTCACATTCATTCAAACACTTTATTCATTTTCAAAATGATATTCAGATATAAAAGCGAACGGTCCGGCGGGAGTTTGGTATGTTCTCTCAGCGAGCGCACAGCTGCACCCAGCGGTTCCAGTTGGTCTCATGAGGGAAGATCTGAGACAGTCTGAGACAGCAGTCCACAGTGGGTTCATAAAAGACCAGCGCCTCCTCCAGGACACCCACCTCCTCCCGCAGGACCGGGGGCGCCGGGCGCGAGAACAGGGAGGCTCTGCGGGGGGTCAGTATGAACCGCCGGCTGACGCACCCCACCTCCACCAGCACCTGCAGCACAACCACCCACAGGTCACATGACGAGCAGGTGAGAGACCCCCCCCCGTGTGTGTGTGTGTGTGTGTGTGTGTGTGTGAGTGACCTTCAGCAGGTCCAGCAGGACGACGGGCTGCAGAACGGCGCTGTAGTGCTGCAGGAGGGCGGGTTCAGGAACCCCGGGGTGGGTCATGACGTGCAGCAGCAGCGCCTCCAGCATGCCCTTACACACCGGCGCGTTCAGAGACCCGTCCACAGAGCGCCACGGACGAGCCACGAAGCCCTCCACCCTGCAACACACACACACACACACACACACATCAGAACCACGGCACACCCGCCCCACGCAACCCACACACACACTCACCGCTCCTCCGTCAGCTCCACGTCCCGCTCTCCACCTGCACAGAGGACAGCGGGTTAACCACACCCGAAAAAGTGGGCGAGCCTCACAGCACAGGTGAATGAAGCTCGTACCCGCCCACGGAGCCGCCGTCTCGTTCGCTCCTCTAACTGAACTGTCACCAGGGGGCGACACCTCCAGCTCCTCCTGTTGATCTGAGGTGGATGGTCCCAGGGGCTCTTTAACCCCGCCCACTTCCTCATTAGGTTCCACTGCAGGTGAGGTCGCCACAGCGGGGTCATCAGTCTCCATGTGGGGCTTTTTTGTGGGCGGGG
This sequence comes from Corydoras sp. C115, assembly GCA_019802505.1. NCBI lineage: Eukaryota > Metazoa > Chordata > Actinopteri > Siluriformes > Callichthyidae > Corydoras > Corydoras sp. C115. The sequence goes on from JAFMOC010000444.1 coordinate 34,061, forward strand.
CTATGATGTCACCATCTGGCTGCTCTAATGGCCTCTTCATTGGAAAGTCGGGGGCCGTGGGCAGACCCTCACAGAGAGAGGGTGTGGCCTCTGGGGTGATGTCCCTCGTGGTGGGCGGGGCATCCTGAGGCTGTGAACGTTTTGCTTCTGAGACTTTAGGACGGTGAAGCAGCCATGGAGCTGCAGATCTCACACTCACCAGGCGTGGCGCTACAGCACCCACCTCCACCATCTGCTCAGAGTCGATCAGGTCCTACACACACACACACACACACACACACACACACACACACACACACACACACACACACTGAGTTATACACACACACACACACACACTGAGTTATATATACACACACACACACACACACCTGCCCCTTAACTGTAGGGGGCACTGAAAGGTATTACCTGAACATACTGCTGCAGGTTCCGGCTCCGCCCCTCCTCCACCTGTTCTAAGAAAGCATATCTCCTGTAAAGCTCCCGCAGATCCATCCCAAGCTCCGCCTCCGTCTCCACGGCAACCACCAGCTCCTGCACGGCCTTCACGTCCTTTTCAGTGTAATTCAGCTCAGGGGCGTGGTTCTCCAGGAAGCTCCGCCCACTGGCACGACTCCGGTCCAACATGCGTGTGAGGAAGGAGGGCAGGGACGAGCAGGAGAACATGCTGTCTGAAGAGAGAGAGGGGGCGGGGTTAAAAACTCACTGCGATCTGTATGAGCTCTCACCTCAGAGTGTGTGTGTGTGTGTGTGTGTGTGTGTGTGTGTCTCACCTCTCAGAGTGAAGAGTGTGTGTGTGTGTGTGTGTCGGAGGCGGATGTGCAGGCTGCAGGCGTTGACGGCGATGTGTTCTGTGGAGGTGATGTTCCTCAGGCTGATGATTCCAGGAACAAAGAAGCCCTTCATCAGGAGATAGTTGGTGTGAGAGGCCTGACTGGCT
>JAFMOC010000444.1:40000-102500 GCA_019802505.1 Corydoras sp. C115
AGGAACATCCACCCAGACCTGCAGCACACACACACACAAAGTGGAGTGCTGGAGTGCAGTGTGGACCTTCTTGCTCACTCCATCCTGGACCACGGTGGTTCTGTAGAGCTTGAGGAACCCATCTCGTGCCAGCGTGAGCACCAACCTCAGGACACTCTTCTTACACACTTTAGTGCTCACACCATCCAGCTTCTCATCATCCACCAGCTTCTTCTGCAGTCTGCAGACAACACACACACACACACACACACACACACACACTGTGAGCCACCACGCTGTGACCCCCGCGAGGACGAGGACGAGGACGAGGACGAGGCTCACGTGTAAAGACCCTCGATGACCTTCAGGCTGCGCACCGCCTCGATGATGATGTTCCTGCGCTTCAGCAGACGGTACGTCACGTTCTCCACCTCATTCGTTTTCCTTCTGCCACTTTTCTGAAAAACATCAACACACTCATTCCTCCATCATGCCCCCCCCCACACCCCCCCCCCACACACACACCAACCTCTGGCTTAGAAACCCTCTCCTCAAACACCATGGCTCCCTGATTCCTGGTCTGTGATTGGCCGGTCTCAGTGGGGGTGTGGTCTGTGGGCTCGTCCCGGGTAGCCTCTCTCTCCTCCACTCCACTGAGGTCCAGAGGTCCTGAGGGGGGGGGGCATCCAGCGGCAGGCTTCTCTATCACACACAAAGAGGAGTGCTTAATCAGCGGTGCGGGTTCGAACCAGACGGCGGGTGGAGGCGGGTGGAGGACGGAGGTACTGACCTCTGAGGGGGGTGGAATGTCTTAGGGGGGGTTTGCTGGAGGATTTCGGGGTGCTGCTGAGTTTCCCATGGTTCCTCTTTGTGTTGAGGGGAGTGTCTGGCTGTTCTGGCGGGTGTGGTTCCTCAGGTGGAGGGGGGTTCTGAGGTGGAGCTCGGAGTTTCTCGCTGCGCTCTCTCTCTTTGGTGAAGTCCAGGCTGAGCTTGCTCTTCTCTACAAACTGATTACTGATGTACTTAGTGGTTCTCTGTCTGCCTTCGTCCTCCATGAAACCCTAGTACACACACACACACACACACACACACACACACGTCAGAGTGTCAGAGTGCTAGTCAGCTGATCAGTGGGGGGGGGGGGGGGGCGTTCTGAGTGCTGGTACCTTGATCATGTCGTTCCTCATCAGCACTCTGCAGATCATCCGACTCTCCAGCCTCCCGATGTTCAGCAGGCCTCGTAACTCCCTCTGAGAAATGCCTTTAGACCCGGTCCTCACCACTGCCTCCACCAATCACAGAGCGGGAGCACGTGTCCATCAAAGAGAGCGGTCAGTCAGTCGAGGTTCTAATTCGAATCATTCCCGTTTTAAAGTTAAAGACAGAGGCGCTCAGAGTTAAACCCACCCAGCTCATAAGCCTGAGTTAATAAATCTCGCTCCACATCTCGAGCCTGGGCCTGAGGGTTCCTCCTGACCGGACCGTCTCCATCTTCATCATTATCGTCCTCGTCCTCATCCTCCACGTGGTTCCGTTTATACGGCTTCAGCAGCTTCAGACAGCGCACGTGGACGTCCGTACCTGCCGGCCAATCGGTGAGCATGAGAGAGTGTGTGTGTGTGTGTGTGTGTGTGTGTGTGTAGTACTAACCTTTTTTGGTTTTACATGGTCCAGCTTCAGGGTTCAGGTTCTGCAGTGGAACGGTCATTACACTCACCAGTTTAGCAGCCTGCATGTACTGATACACCCTCTTAAAGGTACGCTCACAGATGTTCTGCGCACACACACACACACACACACACACGTGAGGATTAATGTTAAAATATAACCCCCCCCCCCCAGGCCCCGCCCCCTCACCAGCTGGTCTCGGAGTCTCAGCATGATGCCGGTGTGGTTTGGGAGTTCGGACAGCAGGTTGGACGTCAGTTCCATCAGAATGTCGTATTTATTTCGTCTACCACAAAACAATAACGGTCCGTTAGCGTGGTGACAGACGTGTGTGTGTGTGTGTGTGTGTGTGTGTGTGTACCGGTCGATGTGGAAGCGCTTCAGCAGCAGTAATATGGAGTGCTGCTGGGTTCCTGACGGCAGGCGGACGACGTGCGTCTGTGTGGTGATCAGTTTGTTCTTGTCCAGAGATTTGCGTAAATAATGAACCTTCCCTGCATCCAGCCTGAGCCAATCAGAACACAGATCAGACGGTCACATGACACCCAACATTCAGCACTGATCTCAGTTCAGCACATCTGTCTCCTACTGAACATCTGTACTGCACCAGAACCGGTCAGTCGCACAGCTGTGTGAGTGAGTGTGTGTGTGTGTGAGTGTGTGTGAGTGTGTGTGTGAGTGTGTGTGAGTGTGAGTGTGAGTGTGTGTGTGAGTGTGTGTGAGTGTGTGCTCACTTGAAGATGTGGCCGTGGAGGTCTCTCTGTATCTCTCCCTGCCAGCGAGCTCGACCCAGTCTCTCTAATATACAGTAGGACAGGTCACTGAGTCTCAGCTCCGGATTCCCCTCAGAGCCAATCAGAGCGCGGTACCGGACCTGCTGACTCGCCACGATGACCAGCTTGTTCTCCCACCTGCACACACACACACACACACACACACACACACACACACACACACACACACTGAAACATCTGGTACCATATTAAAGTCTGTGTTTCATGTTGATGTTCTACACTGTTTTAAAACCCTGTTTTCTGTGTGTGTGTGTGTGTGTGTGTGTGTGTCACCTCTCCTGGGCTTGCTGCAGGTTCACTCGGGGGGCGTGGCTCTCGGTTCTGATCAGGTGACTGATGTCCTCTCTCTCGGTGTAGTAGGGACAGGAGCCCTGGATCCCCGCGGGATCGTCCTGCACCACGCTGACGGGATAGGACTCATGCTGCTGCCCCGACAGCCCGCTCACCTCCTGGATGCCCGTGTCGGGGTCAAGCTCCAAGAACCTACAGCGGAGTGGGAGGAGCTTAACTCACACCCTGCCCTGAGCCCTCCACATAGTGCACTAGTTCATCACACCATGCTCCCTTTACAAGTGCACTTCACAGACTTCTGAACAGCACTAGCCCTAAAGCTGCCCATCAGAATCAAGGGCCCTTGGAGCGGTCACTGTAGTGAAGCTGTTAGAAGGAATTCCACTCGCTATAGAGTGCAATAAAGATCTATAAGAACAATGTTTTTATTATTTACACACGACATTATAGCCGTGGTGGTGCATTCTGGGTAAAATAACCCATTTTCAGTGCTGAAGATGAAACAGATGAAACATTTTAAACACGATGTAATGAAATTCATTCATCTGATTAAAGCTTTAAACTCAGACGAGGCGGAACACACGGGCCACGTCTCAATTATTCACCACTCAGTAATCAAGTGCACTACACTGAGGTCTGGACCTGGGATGTGAAGGGCACCTATGTAGGGAGCATGGCTCGGATCGGACTCTGGATTGAGACTGACCGGTCGTACAGGCGGACGGCTTCTCGTCCCCGCGGCAGCAGGTAGAAGGTCATGTCTTCATTAGAAACCAGGAATTTAAAGAGGAACTCTTTAGTCATGGAGTCGACAGTCAGAGGGAACGCAGGCTGCCGGCTCTGCAGGCGGATCCACAGCGACTCTGCGGTGATACCGTCCAGCCCCTCCAGCGCCACCTCGTCCACCGTCATCTCCAGCGCGTCCATCCTCCAGAACGCCGTCCGCTCGGTCAGACAGAGTTACCCTGCATCTGTCTCACTCTGTCCCTGTCTCACTCTCACACGGGTGACATGTTTCTCCACCCGTATTCGGACACGTCCCACTGCTTTTCACAATAACACACGCTGATTGGATAAAACCAGGGAGCGTCAGAGTAACTATCCAATCCTGACACAGCTGCTATGAACATGGGCGTGTCCTCAATCCAAGCTTTGCTCCCTGCTCCCTCGTAGCGAAGTGCACTAGTTATGAGTGCGAGTCACCGAAATGTTTTAAAGTTCTTTAGAATGTGAGTGTAATGAGTGCGCTCTCAATGTTTCTCTAATTATTATTCTGCTGTGTTACTTTAATGATATTTTGAGACGACCTCGCTGTTCAAACTGTGATCATTTATTGTCAAAAAAGAGAGTCATATAAAGAAAAAGAAAAAAGAGTCATATAAAATAAAAACCTAAAGTGAATCCGATGTATTATTTATAATTATAGAACAAATAAACCATGAATGATTCTTTATTTTGTCATGTAATGAATGTGTTTTAGAGAGATGTCTGGTTTCATTAATGTGTAGAGTTTTAAAGCGAAGGTTCTATGCTGTTGAATCGGAAATGTTAATAAAACGTTTCTGATGGAATCAGTCTGTTTAATCAGCATCACAATTATAAATGTTTTGAATCGTTGATGACGAACTGAACTGAACTGAACCGTGCCGGCCAGCAGAGGGCAGCAGCGCTGCAGAGGATTCATTATGTACCTTGGGCCCTCTGTGGGTTAAAGAGCAGATGACAAGTGATTCATTAGCAGCTCATTAGTCTCCCCTTTCACTTTGTAATGAGCTCGTTAATTAGAGTGAACATTTGAAGCACGTGTTCCACAAGAAACGGGTGACACCTCCAGCTCTCTCATTCTCTAATTATTCATCAGAAGAACCGGGTTCTACCAAAATAATGGTCATCAGAGTTCTAACTGAGGTCCAGCTGACCTGACGCTGAGCTGATGCTGATGCTGATGTTGATGTTGATGTTGATGTTGATGTTGATGCTGATATTGATATGATGCTGATGTTGATGTTGATGCTGATGTTGATATTGATGTTGATGCTGATGTTGATGTTGATGCTGATATTGATGTTGATGCTGATATTGATATTGATGTTGATGTTGATGCTGATGTTGATGTTGATGCTGATGTTGATATTGATGTTGATGCTGATGTTGATGTTGATGCTGATATTGATGTTGATGCTGATGTTGATGTTGATGCTGATGTTGATGTTGATGCTGATGTTGATGTTGATGTTGATGCTGATGTTGATGTTGATGCTGATGTTGATACTGATGGATCATGACGGCAGTAAATGTTCTCCTCATGACGTTCTGCCAGACCTGACACTGAAGTATGTGATTTTCAGGTTCATTCAGCTGTCAGGAAGCAGAACTTTTATGACAGAGTGAATGCAGAATGTTCTCACAGGTTTTAATGTGACAGCTGCTCAGTGTCGCGTAGCGCCTCCTCCCCTCCATACAGCCTATCCCTTCATCACATGTCAGGTGAGATTAATTTGAGCTAACATCGGCATCACCTGAGTCTTGGACCTGGACGCTTCCTGATCATGTAGTTCTCAGTTACAGTTCCTGTGGGGTTCCGTTGATGTGCCATCCTGCTTTCTGTCTTAGTTTTAGTCCCATGTTTCTGACGGTCCCCGGGGTCTGGCCCCTCTGAACTACAGGTTCTTTATGGATTAGTTTGTATTCCTGACTGAACCTGACTGAACCTGAACGATTAGAAGATAAAAGCACGTTCATATGAAACCCGTGGATGTGACGGTGGAGGTGCAGGAGGCACATGTTTCTCTGAGAAATGAAACTGTTCTGCGTGACTGCTGCATTGTTCCTGCGCCATGTGTTCTGAGAACCTGAAAGACATTGTGTTCTGTTGAAATATCACCACATCACGTTCTGTTATTGTTTATGAATCTCAGAACATCTCCACATGCTTTCAGTGGGGGGTCAGAAGCACCAGTGTTTCAGAACAGAACAGAACCATTTCAATTTCGGTTCCATTTAGAACTGAGCACATCCAGTTTTAAACAACAGAACATTACAGGGCAACATCAGCCCATTTTGTGGATGATGGCAGTGGTTGTGGTCATGATGGTGGTGTTGGTGTGGATGATGATTGTGGTGGTTGTGGTCATGTTGGTGGTCATGGTATTGGTGTGGATGATGTTGTCAGTGGTTGTGGTGGTGGTGTGGATGATGGTTCTGGTCATGGTGTTGGTGTGGTCATGGTGTCAGTGATTGTCATGGTGGTGGTGTAGATGGTGGTTGTGGTCATGATGGTGGTGGTTGTGGTCATGATGGTGTCGGTGGTTGTGGACATGGCAGTGGTGTTGGTGTGGATGATGGTTCTGGTCATGGTGTTGGTGTGGTCATGGTGGTGGTGTTGGTGTGGATGATGTTTCTGGTCATGGTGTTGGTGTGGTCATGGTGTCGTGGTTGTGGTCATGGTGGTGGTGTGGATGATGGTTCTGGTCATGGTGTTGGTGTGGTCATGGTGTCGGTGGTTGTGGTCATGGTGGTGGTGTGGATGATGGTTCTGGTCATGGTGTTGGTGTGGTCATGGTGGTGGTGTTGGTGTATGATGGTTGTGGTGTTGGTGTGGATGATGTTTCTGGTCATGGTGTCGGTGGTTGTGGTCATGGTGGTGGTGTGGATGATGGTTCTGGTCATGGTGTTGGTGTGGTCATGGTGTCGTGGGTGTGGTCCTGGTGGTGGTGTGGATGATGGTTCTGGTCATGGTGTTGGTGTGGTCATGGTGTCGGTGGTTGTGGTCATGGTGTCGGTGGTTGTGGTCATGGTGGTGGTGTGGATGATGGTTCTGGTCATGGTGTCGGTGGTTGTGGTCATGGTGTCGGTGGTTGTGGTCATGGTGTCGGTGGTTGTGGTCATGGTGGTGGTGTGGATGATGGTTCTGGTCATGGTGTCGGTGGTTGTGGTCATGGTGTCGGTGGTTGTGGTCATGGTGGTGGTGTGGATGATGGTTCTGGTCATGGTGTTGGTGTATGATGGTTGTGGTGTTGGTGGTGCGTATGGTGGAGTGGAGTTTATGATCTGGTTGTGGTTTGGTATTTGATGTTTAGTAACATGTGAGGAGGTTCTTCTCTGGAAGCCTTCAGGGTGGGGCAGTTTGTGTAAACCTCGGGTGTGGTTACTGCTGCTGCTGTTGTATATTTTGCCGTCAGCTGAAGAATCAGTTGTGTAACAGGATTCCACGCTTCAGGAATCTTCTCCTCTATAAACCACCTCTGCCGGAGGACATGGCTCCTGGTTACGTTCATGTGGTTCTCCAGTTCTTTACGTAAGCCACATTTATACTCCCAGTGTGTCACATCGAGTGGAACCCCAGTGAAACAGGACGGATCTCCCAGTTCTAAGAGCTTGAGGAGGTCCCAGGATCAGTGTCTGCACTTTTAGAACGTTGATATTGAACGGTGTGATGGTGCTGTGGGTGAAGCTGGAGGGTTCCGTTCCTGCTCTGATGTTCTGTACACAGAGCAGCATGGTGGTCCCAGGTTCCACAACACGTTACAAAGACACGCCGACAGACTGATACAAATAAAGTATAAAATAAAGTTCATAAATGTTTGAAATCAGGCCACGCCCCTCACGATCCTGCAACGTGACACCGCCGTGACTCAGAACCCAAAACCGGAGCGGAAAAATATCTGATCACACCCTCCAGGTTCTACCAACAGAACCAACTCTGAGGGAGTTGGGTTGGGAGGTGGGTTGAGGTTGGGTTGAGGTTTGTTTTGGGGTGGGCTGAGGTTAGGTTGGGTTGGGGGTGGGTTGAGGTTGAGTTGAGGTTTTGTTGGGTTGAGGTTTGGTTGAGGTTGGGTTGGGGGTGGGTTAAGGTTTGGTTGAGGTTGGGTTGATGTTTGGTTGAGGTTCGGTTGATGTATGGTTGAGGTTGAGTTGGGGGTGGGTTGAGGTTTGGTTGAGGTTGGGTTGATGTTTGGTTGAGGTTGAGTTGAGGTTGGGTTGATGTTTGGTTGAGGTTGGGTTGATGTTTGGTTGAGGTTGAGTTGAGGTTGGGTTGATGGTTGAGTTGAGGTTGGGTTGGGGGTGGGTTGAGGTTTGGTTGAGGTTGGGTTGATGGTTGAGTTGAGGTTGGGTTGATGTTTGGTTGAGGTTCGGTTGATGTATGGTTGAGGTTGAGTTGGGGGTGGGTTGAGGTTTGGTTGAGGTTGGGTTGATGTTTGGTTGAGGTTGAGTTGAGGTTGGGTTGATGTTGAGTTGAGGTTGGGTTGGGGGTGGGTTGAGGTTTGGTTGAGGTTGGGTTGATGGTTGAGTTGAAATTGGGTTGGGGGTGGGTTGAGGTTTGGTTGAGGTTGGGTTGATGTTTGGTTGAGGTTGGGTTGATGTTTGGTTGAGGATGGGTTGAGGTTGGGTTGGGGGTGGGTTGAGGTTTGGTTGAGGATGGGTTGATGTTGGGTTGATGTTTGGTTGAGGATGGGTTGAGGTTGGGTTGGGGTTGGGTTGATGTTTGGTTGAGGATGGGTTGAGGTTGGGTTGGGGGTGGGTTGAGGTTTGGTTGAGGTTGGGTTGATGTTTGGTTGAGGATGGGTTGATGTTTGGTTGAGGTTGGGTTGATGTTTGGTTGAGGATGGGTTGAGGTTGGGTTGGGGGTGGGTTGAGGTTTGGTTGAGGTTGGGTTGATGTTTGGTTGAGGATGGGTTGATGTTTGGTTGAGGTTGGGTTGATGTTTGGTTGAGGTTGGGTTGATGTTTGGTTGAGGTTGGGTTGGGGGTTTCAGTGTTGTCTTAGCGCTTTAAACCACATCAGTGGTTCCGCTCTGGTTCTGTTATGTCAAGGTGATTTTCACTTCAGGGTTCTGTCTGCTGTAAGCGAGTTCTAAAGCCGGTTCTCAGTGAGAACAATAGAACCCTGGTTGGATTCTCTTATTCAGGCGTGTGTGAGATGATAACAGAATGCATTGTGGTCCATCTGCCGCCGACGTGAACAAAACACTCACAGAGTTCAAGAACCAGCCTGATGGAACCCAGAACCATGAAGCTCAGACATCTGACCAGAACCAGGCTCCGGATCCATCAGGACCCCGGACGCGGAACCAAGAAGAACCCACCTCAGGTTCCGGGTTTCGTGCTGCTGCACTGATTCTGATAAAGCGGAGGGGGTGTGTTCAGAAAAGACAACAGCCAGATTTGAAATGCAGGTTCTGGATGTTCCTGTTGGACCGGGTACTCATCGTTAACCCCGCCGCCGTCACATGTCAATCAAACATCAACAATGAACAGAACAATTCAGACAAAGAACAAAGGGAAAGGGGGCGGGGCTTCACACGTTCTGCTGATCTCTGTATCTCATTCTGTTCTGTCAGAATGTGGTTCTTCAGACACGTTCTGCGGCCTCGAACCCGAGTTCCCTCCTGATGGTTAAAGAACCGATTCTACACTCGTTAGTGGATCATTAATGGAGTTTGTGGAAACAGTTTGGGGAAGGCCCAGTTCTGATCATGACTGAACCTCAGAACACACAATGTGATCCAAAGGTCAGGGGTCACTTCCACAGGCTCCCACTCCCACAGACACACTCCCACAGACACACTCCCACAGTCACACTCCCACAGACACACTCCCACAGACACACTCCCACAGTCACACTCCCACAGACACACTCCCACAGTCACACTCCCACAGACTCCCACTCCCACAGACTCCCACTCCCACAGACACACTCCCACAGACACACTCCAACAGTCACACTCCCACACTCCCACTCCTACAGTCACACTCCCACAGACACACTCCCACAGTCACACTCCCACAGACACACTCCCACAGTCACACTCCCACACTCCCACTCCTACAGTCACACTCCCACAGGCACACTCCCACAGTCACACTCCCACAGACTCCCACAGTCCCACTCCCACAGTCCCACTCCCACAGACTCCCACAGTCCCACTCCCACAGTCACACTCCCACAGTCACATTCCCACAGTCACACTCCCACAGACACACTCCCACAGTCACACTCCCACAGTCCCACTCCCACAGACTCCCACAGTCACACTCCCACAGGCTCCCACTCCCACAGTCACAGTCCCACAGTCACACTCTCACAGGCTCCCACTCCCACGGTCACACTCCCACAGGCTCCCACTCCCACAGTCACACTCCCACAGGCTCCCACTCCCACAGACACACTCCCACAGACACACTCCCACAGTCCCACTCCCACAGACACACTCCCACAGTCACACTCCCACAGTCACACTCCCACAGTCACACTCCCACAGACACACTCCCACAGTCACACTCCCACAGACTCCCACAGTCACACTCCCACAGTCACACTCCCACAGACACACTCCCACAGTCACACTCCCACACTCCCACTCCCACAGTCACACTCCCACAAACACACTCCCACAGTCACACTCCCACAGTCACACTCCCACAGACTCCCACAGTCACACTCCCACAGTCACACTCCCACAGTCACACTCCCACAGACTCCCACAGTCACACTCCCACACTCCCACTCCCACAGTCACACTCCCACAGACACACTCCCACAGTCACACTCCCACAGACTCCCACAGTCACACTACTTCCCACAGTCACACTCCCACAGACTCCCACAGTCACACTCCCACAGTCACACTCCCACAGACACACTCCCACAGTCACACTCCCACAGACTCCCACAGACACACTCCCACAGTCACACTCCCACAGTCACACTCCCACAGTCACATTCCCACAGACTCCCACAGTCACACTCCCACAGTCACACTCCCACAGACTCCCACAGTCACACTCCCACAGTCACACTCCCACAGTCACACTCCCACAGACTCCCACAGTCACACTCCCACACTCCCACTCCCACAGTCACACTCCCACAGACACACTCCCACAGTCACACTCCCACAGACTCCCACAGACACACTCCCACAGTCACACTCCCACAGTCACACTCCCACAGTCACACTCCCACAGACACACTCCCACAGTCACACTCCCACAGACACACTCCCACAGTCACACTCCCACAGACACACTCCCACAGTCACACTCCCACAGTCACACTCCCACAGTCACACTCCCACAGACTCCCACAGTCACACTCCCACAGTCACACTCCCACAGTCACACTCCCACAGACTCCCACAGTCACACTCCCACACTCCCACTCCCACAGTCACACTCCCACAGACACACTCCCACAGTCACACTCCCACAGACTCCCACAGTCACACTCCCACAGTCACACTCCCACAGACTCCCACAGTCACACTCCCACAGTCACACTCCCACAGACACACTCCCACAGTCACACTCCCACAGACTCCCACAGACACACTCCCACAGTCACACTCCCACAGTCACACTCCCACAGTCACATTCCCACAGACTCCCACAGTCACACTCCCACAGTCACACTCCCACAGACTCCCACAGTCACACTCCCACAGTCACACTCCCACAGTCACACTCCCACAGACTCCCACAGTCACACTCCCACACTCCCACTCCCACAGTCACACTCCCACAGACACACTCCCACAGTCACACTCCCACAGACTCCCACAGACACACTCCCACAGTCACACTCCCACAGTCACACTCCCACAGTCACACTCCCACAGACACACTCCCACAGTCACACTCCCACAGACACACTCCCACAGTCACACTCCCACAGACACACTCCCACAGTCACACTCCCACAGTCACACTCCCACAGTCACACTCCCACAGACTCCCACAGTCACACTCCCACAGTCACACTCCCACAGTCACACTCCCACAGACTCCCACAGTCACACTCCCACACTCCCACAGTCACACTCCCACAGACACACTCCCACAGTCACATTCCCACAGACACACTCCCACAGTCACACTCCCACACACTCCCACAGTCACACTCCCACAGTCACACTCCCACAGTCACACTCCCACAGACTCCCACAGTCCCACTCCCACAGTCCCACTCCCACAGTCCCACTCCCACAGTCCCACTCCCACAGTCACACCCCCACAGTCCCACTCCCACAGACACACTCCCACAGACTCCCACAGTCCCACTCCCACAGTCCCACTCCCACAGTCACACCCCCACAGTCCCACTCCCACAGACACACTCCCACAGACTCCCACAGACAGACTCCCACAGTGACGTTCCCACACAGATGTTCAGGAGAAGCTGGTCCAGCTGCAGAAGCGAGGGTTCTGCTGTAGGTTCTCCGTCACATACTTTCGAGGTGAATGTGATGCGGAGGTCACACGGTGCTGAGTATGTGGTCTAACTGGTACATAATAAAAGTCCTGCAGGCTGAGCGAGCATCACAGCGCTCTGCTCCTCCCTTCATCAATTTAAGAACCATCCCTGCACTCGGTTCTCCACTTTAACACACCTGCACTCATCCAACAGGTAAGAACCCTCACCTGCTGACTTTAAACCCAAAGGGCTGCCGTGTTCGAGCGTTGAGTATGTGTGAGTATGAATGTGAGTATGAATGTATGAATGTGGTTCTGATCACATGGTTCTGAGGTACGTGGAACGTGAGCTTCTGTTTTCAGGCTGAATGGATGTTTAATGTTTTTATGAATTTGTGCTGAATAATCAATATTAATGCAGCGGTTAATTACATTTTACAACCTGTTATTAACGAGCTCACACCGTACAGCCGCAAGGGCCAGGGTTCTAGTTCCACACAGGGTTTGCACTGTGTGGAGTTTTACATGTTCTCCCCTCACCGTGCTGATGTTGGTATATGTGTTCTCATGTGGAACTGGAACGTTAAAGCAGGTGGAGGGTCATTAGATAAAATTATATTGTTATTTAAATGGAACCTCAGAACCCGATTCCTCTGAATCCTGAACGTAGCACCTTCAGAACCCTGACCCAAGGGGGGAAACACCTTCAGCGTCCACACTGGATTACAGATGTTCCTTCAGTTCTGTGCAGAACCAAGCTGGTTCCTGTAACGTGAACCTGTGACCGTGGTTCCGCTGAGAACACACAGCTTTAAACAACCCAGTGGGCATGACTGTGGAAAGTTTGCATGTTCTCCTCGTGTCTGTGTGGAACTCCATCCACAGTCCACAAACCTGCTGTAGTGCGGCACTGCCAGCATGGGAGAACATGCCAACCCAAACTCCAGGCCTTGCCATTGTGGGATGTGCGTCTGTCTGGGTTCCTCCATCAGTGATCGACTCACACGGTCCGATGAGCTGCCGTATGTCAGACAGGATGGTGAGTGTTCTGTGATCTGCAGCTGGCAGAACTTTGGTTTGAATCTCAGCAGAGCTCGTTCTCCTCACCACGTTACCCAGGGTTCTGACGTTCCTCCCGTGGTGTGAATGTTCTGCATTTCCTGGAACTCTCACTGAGCTGGGTTATTTACATGAGCGGGTTCCAAACAAAGGGTTCCATTAAGTCATTAAGGCTCATTATCTTAAAATAAACTTCTCAAGCAGTGACTTCTTTAAACCCTCGTACTAAAGCCTGTAATTACAGAACCCTCAGAACGTGACTCATCTGAACAACTGAAGTCAGTAGAATAATGAACTGTAAAGATAAACAGGATGTAGACTCTTCTACTTCCTCCTGAGGTTCTGTCAGAACCATGCCGTGATTATTCCTAACGTTCTACATTATTACATATGAGGTCCGTGTGTGATGTATGGACGGTGTTCCGTCAGCAGCTGGAGGATCCCTGTGGAGTTCTGATGGTACGGTCCAGTAAAATCAGGACAAGCAGGCTCTGGGTTCAACTCTGGTGCAGGACAGATGGGGTTTTTGCATGTTCTCCACATGTATCTGCAGCTTTTCCTTTTTATTTGAGTGCACTCGCACCTTCACGCAGAATAAAGGGAGGAACCCGTCGGACCTGATCACACTCGTCTCAGGTTCTGTCTCGGAACTCTTTTGAACGTTGATGAATCAGTTCTGCAGATGGGTGGAGGTCTCTGCATTCTCACAGAGATGAGTCAGTCAATACCTCACAGTTCAGAAATACTCTCGCTCTCGTGTTCAATACCTCGTGTGCCGCCGTGCAGTGTTGAGGTATGCTGCACAGCGACATGTTCTCCATCTCATGTCGTAAATGAACGGGCCTCATATTAATTAAGAATGAGCACCCCCCCCCCAACACTGCAGTTTCATTCAGTCTGATTTGGTTCTGGATTGTGGAACCGTTCTGAAGGTCTGCCGTGTCTCTGATTCAGATTTGGTGAACGATGTGTTTGAACTAATTTACCTGACGCAGCGATGAGACGCCGAATCCGCGACATTGTCCTCATCCTTCCACTCCTCTGGACAGGTGAGTCCACAGCGCCTCACGATGGCCTCACAGATTCAGTCTGAGGTCCAGGATGAGGACGTGAGGACCTGACCCATGACCTCAGTCTGTTCTATGTACCGTAAGGTTCTTTATGCAAACAACAGAGTAACAAGTATGATAAGTCCTGATGAAAATCAATTAAAATCAGCATACATTCTCTCAGATCAGCGTTAACGACATCGGCCTCTCATTAAATTAAAACGCTCCCCCGTTAAGGCTCATTTATGCTCAACGTTAAATACGGAGACGGATACGGACGGAGCCTTTTGTCTGTACTCTGCGTTCATTTCGTACGTAATTTGCACGTTTTCTGAAAGCTTGCGGATGCGGACAGGACGGAGCAATACCACTGGAAACCGTGGGGGCAGTGCATGATGCGACCACTTCCATATGTACACGAAAAAGAAGAAAATCATGGTGGAACTTTTTGAAGACCGGTTATACGAGTGTGTGCGCAATTTGAATCATTTATATGATGTTACTTCGCCGGGGCACAGGGACAAACAGCTGTTACAAAGCAAAGCAAGTTATCGAATGCCCTGGCAGACATCCCAAAGTATTGGAAATGACGTTCGTCATCAATTTCCCTCATTGGGCGGACAAGTGAATAAAATTCTCCATCCAAATGTCGCGACCTGTTCAGTGGCCTCACAGACCACGCACGTCATTGTCGTTTTTGCAGTTTGTACAAAATCAAAATTTCCTCCCCCGTCGCCATCTTTGATTTTTACTCTAAACTGCCCTCTAATGGATGTAGTGTTCAACAAGCATATCAACGGAGCTGACGCAAGGAAGTATGTGGGCAGTAACTGTTATAACGCACGAAACGCACGCACACATTTTCGTACGCAGAGGGAGTATAAATGAGGCTTTAGTTTAACTGACAGACAACAGAACCGGACAGAATATAAAGTCTTAATAAAAAAAGTTTAAAAATCAGACAGACAGCTTTATTACATTAACGACCCCAGAGTTAATTATCTCATGATAATTAATGCAGCATTTATTATATTTGACATGTTTATATTATTTACATGTTTATTATTAATATGTATAAAACAAAATATAAATCTATTACAGTATATCTCACTATTCACATGTTTATATGTTCAGCACTGTTATAGAAATAATGTTATAATTCTGATACAATGTGAACGACATTTTATTATTTCTGTACTTTAATTTAATGTAAACAAATCAATACAGGAGTAAATCACACACACACACACACACACACTCACTCACACACACTCACCCCCCCCCCCCCCCCCACACACACACACACACACAACACACACACTCACCCACTCACGCACTCACTCATACACACACTCTCACTCACTCACTCACACACTCACATACACTCACACTCACTCACTCACACACACACACACACTCACACACACAGGGAGTAAAGTAGTCTAACACAAAGCTGTGTGTGTGTGTGTGTGTGTGTGTGTGTGTGTGTGTGTGTGTGTGTGTGTGTGTAGGATGCTGTGCAGTGCAGATCAGCTCGGTGGTAAGACCTCGTGTTCTCTGAGTTTTTTTTATTGCATTATTTTGATTAAAAGTCTAAAGCTCCTGTTGTTGTTGTTGTTGTTGTTTTCAGTGTAACTCCACAGACAGTAACGGTAAGAGCGTCAATAACGAACCCCGGGCTGAATGCGGCCACACTAACAGTAGAATTTATTAATGTGAAGTATTATAAATATACTCAGACATGCTAACGAAGCTAATGTACTCTGCCACAGTGACACAGACGTGCAGCCGAGGCTCCAGGTACGGATCACCTGTTCACTCATTAACATTAACTCATTAACACGAAGGATCAGGTGCACCAGTGGCAACAGTTTGGGGAAGGCCGTTCTGGTAATGGCTGTGTGGCTCCAGTGCCCAGAGGGTTTGGGGTTGACCTTAGGAATGAACTGGAAGTGAGCCTGTGAGCCACGCCCTCTCCTCCAACCTAACTAATGAGATGAAATGTGAGGTCACAGAGGCTTAAATAAAGAAATACGGTTCTACTGCGGAACCCGAAGTGCGTATAATGATGCTGCATTTCTAACTTTATTACTGCAGAGGTGAAATGTTTGGGAGAGTGTTGTATCTGATCTCAGAATGATTTAATAAACTCTGTAGGTAATAATGCTCCATTCTGTCTGTGAGATCCACACTGCTGAGAAAACGCTCATGAAAATATACATTTACTTTATTAAAAGAACCAACAGTTTAATAACCAATCAGAACACAGCATCAAAGATCCTCCAGATCTAAAGATTTCTAAAAAAGAAAATCACAGACAGGACACTTAACATCCTGATCCATAAGGCCTCTCTCTGCATCAGGGTGGAGGTGATGATGATGATGATGAAGATGATGTGCTCATCTGTAATGTTTTTCTTCTCTGCAGTCATGCACACTTTCCAGATGGTTCCACATGCACCATCAGCATTGCTGACATCACCTGTTCCTCAGTGAGTCTGAGCACAGTGCACCACACTGCACTCAACACAGTGAGCAGGGATAGGACCTAGTAGTACAATGAAACCAAGAGAGGTGATACCTGAGCTCTCTCTGATTTTTCTAGACAAGAGGCCACATTTTAGAAGTCAACAACTAAAATAACAGAGGGATAATAACTACAGTTCCTGAGGTTCAGAAGGTTCTCGGTGGTTCTTCCTCATAACTGTTTTTGTTCTTTTGTAAGATGAGAGCCCAGACCCCTGAAGACCTGTCTCTCCTGCTGATGTGTAACATTGTCAACAATGTGGTCTGCTCCAAAGAGCTCTGGAGGGCTTTCTTTCAGAAGTATGCAGCATCGATGGATGAAGCTCTGAGTCTGGTTCCAGACTGGGTATGGGTTACTGACCGTTCTGTACGACACTAAACATCGTCCGTGCAGTGAAGCTGAACCATGTCTCGTCTGCAGGCCATCGTTCCATCCGACTCCAACATTCTGGATGTGGTTGATGAGATGATAATCAGCAGCTTTAATGAGTCCCAGCTGACAGACGTTGGTTTCATTACTGAATGGTTCCACAGGTTGAGACCGTACCTGTCCGCCGCATCCACGGACTTCCTCTCCAGTCTCAGCGCCAAGAACTTTAGCTGTCAGACGTACCACACTGTGTAAGTATAAAGAATCATTTCTGGTCTGAAGGTTCTGAGAAAGCATCATGACATTCAATCTTTTTTCAAATGCAGGGTGGAGGCGCTGAATCAGCAAAAACATCTGATCAACAAGAGAGATGTTTTTACATTCTTTAATAAAAGACGTTCCCTCTTCCTCATGTAGATCCTGGATGTGTTTCAAACACACTGAACAACCTCACCGACTGGCTGGATAAGAACGTTGGGATCTTCTTCATCTACGGCAGCATCACAGAGCTTCAGATCCTGAATGAAAACCTCACCGTGAGTAACATCTCATTTTCTCGGGCACTGCGCTTCATGTGGGTTGAGCTAGAATGGACTTCTCTGGATGAAGGTCCGCTACGTTCGGTCCTGGGCCATACAGTACGTTCACCTTTCTCCTGCAGGTGGCCGAGTTCTTCTCACTGCCTAATGAGGAGAAGGTCCAGCTGATTCTACAGGGGGAGCTGATGGGACATGACTCGTTACTTGAAGAGGTCTTTAATAATGTTCTCGTGACTTCAGATCTGGAGGAACTGGACAGTTTCTTCACACTGATGGTCCAGAGTGCACATCAGGTGAGGGTCTCTCTACAACTCGGACATGTCTGCTCAGGTCTCGATGCGACGTCCATGTACGTCACCCGTCACGCCGTGCCGTTTCAGATGAACATCACCAGCCTTGCACCAGCTGTATCGGAAGCCGTCCTAAACCTGACGCTGCAGTTCCTGGAGCCCTACTTCCAAACCTTCAGCCCAGAGAACTATACTGTGTGGTTCCAGATCCAGCTCCAGCTCTTCCTTCCAGGACTAAACCCGAGTCTACTGTCTCTCATTCCCATGAACATCAGCTGTGGGTCCTACAGAGAAATGTGAGCTCCAGATCTCGATCCAGTCCCCCGTTTATCGATCCTGGTACGGTCGCCCAGTAAGGTCTCCATTCTGCTGTTGATCTGATTCCAGAGTCCAAGGATTTGACAACGTACAGGAGGACCTCACTGCAACACAGTCCGATGCTGTCCTGAACTACACCCTGCACTACCTGCAGCACCAGATCCACCAAGGTACCACTGGCGCTGGACTGGACTGAAGTCTTAAGTGGCTGTCCGCCATCTCCCTGAACCTCAGATTCATTCGTTAATCTCGTCCATGTTTTAACTCTTCAGGTTGGGACCAGTTTGGCTGCTACACAGGCGGCAGCTTCTATCTGTTCCTGAAAGAGTTCTTCCTCAGCTTTGGACTTCCTCAACTGAGTGACTTCTTGTCCCTGGTTCCAGCGGGCCAACGTTCAGAGGTATTGTTCTACTGATGGAGGGGGTGAGGTGGAGCTTTCAGGGTGAGTTAAGAGGCGCTCAGTGAAGACGTTTGTCTGATTTGGAGAGCTGAAGGTTTCTGAAGGTGTAAGCATGTAGCGCTCCCTCTGTCTCTGCCACAGTGTAATAGCAAGTAAATCCAGAAAGAGGAGCTGATGCTCTGATCTCTGGAACATCTCACTTGACCTTCAGGACTCCTCCACCTCGCTCCAAGGATTGAAAGTCTGCTTTCTCTCTCTTGTGTAGCTCTTGAGCACCATCTCTCCAGGTGAGCTGAGCGAGCTTCTGAATGAACTGAACTCCTTCAGCAGTGGGACTGAGGAACTCTGCGCCCTCCTCCACAGCTGTAACGGCACCGTGGACTTCCTGGAGCAGGTACCCTGATCTCCAGCTCAGCTTCATGCAGTGATGCACTAATGGTCTGCTGAATCCCGGTTCCCTCGCTCACGCCCATCTTTGTGTTCAGGAGCCGGTTCCAAATTCAGACCTGGCCAGCCAGATATTGGCTTGTGTGTGGTCTCGGGCTCTCGGTGCATCGTCTGCAGAGGAAGTGGATCGGTGGTTCGGGGTCACACTGGTTCAATATTGGCCCTTCGTCACCTCTGAACTGATCAGCTCCACCCAGCTCAGCGGCGCCTCCTGTCTTTCTTACAGGAAACTGTGAGTGTTCCTCTGCACTCTTCCAGCTGCTTCCCTCAGTGCTGATCTCAGGTCCTGACCCTCTCCTGTGTGTTCTCTCCTGAGCAGGGTTTCTGTCCTCGGATCCAACTACAATTTCTCCAGCACCGACTTCAGCCCAGCTGATGTGTACAGCTCCATAAGAGAGCACTTGAGGAGCCCAGGTATGTTCTCGCTGCAGGTTCCCCCATGATGCTGACTGCTCTGTGAAGTTCTCTTTGGCATTTCCACGACACAGCCCGGTTCCTCAGTCCGACTCACTAGAACCATTTAAGCACCGGTGCATCTCTAGACGCTTCTCATGGAAAGATGTGTTGTATCCAACAGATGGTTCTCCAGTGTGCTACAACTCCTCAGACCCCATCCTGAACTCCACGTCCTGGTTCGCTGACAACATCGGGTTCTTCTTTAGGTTCATCACCCTCACGGACTTCTTCTCCTTTCTATCAGAGAACCAGGTACGTACAGGAACTAGGGTTATGGTTCTCGGCCTCAAACAATCCCCAGATGGAAGGAGCTCTTGGTGGCCCTTCACCAGCGGAGGGGGTTTGGGGAACCTCTGATCTCACTCTCTGTTCTCTGTAGGGTGTGTTCCTGGTAAATCCACAGAACCTGCAGCTGTTTAGTGATTCAGAGATTTCCTCCGATGTCCTGAGCTACTACACCAGACAACTCTACATCCAGGACCCCAACTTCAGTCCTCTCAGGTAACGCCAGGTTCAGTTGTGTATCAATGCTGCGTGTGTTCAAGGCATTGACCGTGTCCACGTGTCCACAGTTTGCCAGGTTCTCTGTTATGTCAGGCTCCCTCATCCGTGTTCGGTCCTCTTGGAGTGGGCGAGAGTGAGACCGTCCTGCGGAGCCTCAACGCGTTCTGTACAGAAACCAATCCTGAGGTCATTATTTAATGGCAGCATTTCAGTTCCATCTGCTCCATTTCAGTTCCATCTGGACCTGAAGCACTAATCTGAGTTACCCACAATCCTCTTTCAGGTCACAGCGGTGCTCGTGACAAAGTTCCCCACACTGTCCACGTCTACCGTGGAACTACTGGGCAGCCAGTGTGTGGGTCTGACCACAGGGCCAGATCAACTCGGCCCCTCCCGCTGTCATAACCGGTGCTCTGTCTACACTCAGTACTGTTCAAGGCTGGAACCAGGGGCAGTTGAATGCCATCGTCCAGATCCTCTTTGAAGCTGGTTTGACTGTGAGTGACCCCTCCTCCCTCTCTCGGGTTCTCCATGATGCTGAAGGGAACAGTTTGTGTGCTGACCCGAGGCTTCTGTTCCGTTCTGCTGAACAGTTCAACAGTTCCTCCTCTCTGCTGACTCTGGGAACACTCCTGGGAGGACTTCCATCTGAGATCTTCTCCGGCATCCCACCCGCCGACCTCCTGTCTCTGTCCCGCGATCCGACCTTCATCGGCGACCTTCAGTCGGCACCAGTGAGTCTGCGGGAGACGTACGTCATGGAGGTGAGGCTGTTCCCCGTCCCAGTCGAGTCCAGTGTTTGGGTGTGGAACCGATCCGGTCCTCTTGACAATGTGGACCTGAATCCCAAAGTCCAATCCCACATGCTTTCTTTCAGCTCATCTCTGCAGACCCGACTCAAGTGATCCAGAATGTACCCGATGTGCTGGCCATGTACATTCCAGAGGTTCTCCTGACGTCAGTGACCCCCGTTGACGTGTCCCTAATCAATGAGAAGAGCTGGAGTCACAGTCAGGTACCGTGTACACAGTGCCTCCATCCTGCACAGCAGCTGGGTTTGATTCCTCGTCGTTCTATCTGATGATCTGTTCTGTGTTTTTCACCAGGCTGAGATCTTGTTCGGTGCAGTAGCCCATGCCAGCGGCAATGTAGAAGAGTGAGTAACGTTCACCCTCACGACCGCAACACACACACACACACACACACACACAGAGCTGAAAACACGTGGTAGAACCGCCGCGAGGCCCAAAGACCCCGCTCATCACTGTGTTCATGCCTTTTTCCATCTTTGATGAAGTTTGGGTTCAGTTTCCTAGGCAAATGTTGAGTGTGGACTCGTGGTGGATCAGGTTCTCAAAATGCCGTTCTTCAGAACCGGATTCTTTTTCCCACAGGCTTTCAGAATCAATACTACAAGGATTCACCTGCACTGCAGTTCAAACCCTCCCAAGAGACAGAGTGGTGCAGCTGGTGGAGGCCTGCAGACACCGTGATGGCAGACAGAAGGTCTCTCTGGAAGAGTCTCAGGTAGCCATCATGGACAACCCCCCTGAATCCAATGCTCTCCAGTCTGAACTCTAGACTGAAGGTCTGATGTGACAACTCACAACATGTTCTACCTTCCAGCTGACTTGCATGTACAACCATGTGAAGGACGAGCCCTCGCTGAGTTTCGAGGATGTCCCCTCTGACTTGCTTCTGTACTACAGGTGTGTATGTACCACAAATGCAGCGTACACGGGCGGGGCGGGACGTTAGGACTAAAGGTTCCCACAGAATCAGCTGGATATTAGTCAGATCTCTGTGGTTACCATCAGTTAGGTTCTCCACTTTCAGGCCTAGAAGTGTCTTGGTTTGTTCTCAAGGGGCTTGACTTGATTTTCTATTTGGATGCTTTTCAGTTCCGACAAGATCCAGCGGTCCAACTGCCGGTCCTATTTCTCTGCCCTGGGTGGAGCAGATTTCTCCATCAGCTCCTCTGTTCTCAACTTGAACAGCATCTTATTCAACAAGGCCAAGGACTGTCTGGTAACACACACACACACACACACACACATCCATCAGGACAACATGATGGGGTGGGAGGGATGGAGAACCTTCACGAGGTCCGAGATAGTACGAGTCCCAAACAGCAACAACTGAGAGATGGACTAGTTTGGTGAAGGTACTTCCATGTGACCTTCCTGCATGACTTGTGTTCCAGGGTATCTCAGAGGTCGCTCTGAACAGGGAACAGCTGGAGCTTCTGGGAGATATGACCTGCACACTGGATCCGTCCTACATCCGGAACTCGGATCCTTGGATTGTGGAGCGGCTGAAGAGGTGTGGAGCACTTTCGGAGGCTCAGATGTCCGCTGTTCAATCGCTGCTCTTCAGTGGGAACACCACCTACGGGTAAGGGAGAGCATCATCTTAAGCATGTTCATGTACCTTCGGATTGCTGGATCAAAGCCTGAAGAACTTGTGGAATGGAATCATGCTTGTTGAACCTCATCAAGTGCCAGCAATAAAATTAGGAGGAGGAATCTAACATGAATGTTCTCTCGTGATTCTCTGAGCAGCCATCACTCCCAGTGGAACCTTCGGACTCTGCTGCAGCTGGACGTCCTCACACTCTACCTGTCGGCAGACTTCTGGGAGAACTTCACCTTCGTACGTCTTTCGTCCGGTCGGAACCATTTTGGACGGGTTTGGTGTCTAGAATCTAGATGTCGTTTCACTTGGCATGTTCTTTACCGCAGGACGTGAAGAAGACGTTCCTCCAGACCTTCATTCCGCAATTGAGGCAGAAGAACATACCAATCGACCAGCTCAGAGCCTTCTTCACACAATGCAACTCCAATACAGAAAGCGGGGAGGATTCAGGTGGCGAGAACTTAAGTTCTATCCACACTCGGGGTTGGTTCTCAGGGTTCCAGAGTAAAGTGCTGACTAATGGAAGGTGCTCTGTCTGTCTGTCTGTCTGTCTGTCTCACAGTGAGCACCATCACGTCACTGACTATTGCAGATCCATCGTTTCCACTGGGCTACAACGTCTCCCAGTTTGATTTGTTCCTGGACGTCACGGTCCTCCAGGAGAACCTGGCCATCATCACCGAGAGAGTGCTGGAGCCCAGCCTCCAGACCATAATCCTGAACAAATTGAACCAGGTCAGCAGCATCTCATACCGGATCATCCGTAAAGAGATCCTGTTCCAGGTTCCGTTCGTTGGGTTCTCGGCTCCACACGGTGATGTCTGTGTACTGATCTGATTTGTGGGCTCTCCATACAGATGTACCCATCGGGACTCGATGACGGAACACTACAGTTACTGGCTTCTGCGTCTCGTGTGGCTACCATCGAGGACATCCGCAGGTGGAGCAACTTCTCCATCGACGACACTCTGTTTGCTTTGATGGACTCGAGCGATGGACAGTGGGATCCAGAGAAGGTACCGCGTTCCCCTTGAAGAACCTTCCAGGAGCTCCCTGTGGGTGTGCTTGAGTGCTGATCAGGTGGTGTTGTGTTCTTTCAGAGTGAAGCAGTGATCATGCAGTACCTGAGTATGGAGGGTCATACTCTGGGAAGTCCTGAAATCAATGCAGTCGGTTCTAATCTCTGCTCGTTGAACGTCAGTGTACTGGAACGCATCACTGCTGATAGCCTGAGGTCAGCGCTCGCTCAGTTCTACACGGACACTCGTGCCCCTGAGCAGAAGGTTCCATCAAGTACCGGGTCTGATCCTTTCTTTGATCTCTCTGTAGGAACAGCTACTCTCTGGATGTATCTTCGTGTTCCTTCCAACAGAAATCAGTTCTGTATGACATCGCCACTTCCTCGTTCAGTGATGAAAGCGGTGACATCACGACCTACTTCCAGCTGATCCTCCCTTACCTGGGTAACACGTGGTTCTGTTGACTTGGTTCTTTCAGCAAATGCTCTCTAGCTTTAGCTCAGAGCCTTCAGCAGTGAGCTTAGCACTGCAGCACGTTCTTTAAAGTGACCGGAACCTTAACGTTAGCCTCCTCTATTACTGCAACGCCTCTGCTTTCTGCGTGTCTGTGGTCCGTGTAGGTGGCGCTCCACTGGAGGATCTTCAGGACCTAGCTACTCAGAACGTCAACATGGACATCAGCACCTTCGTCAGTCTGAACCCTGCTGTCCTGAAGGTGGGGAACAGAAAAGTTCACCGTAGTAGGATGGAACCAAATGTCCTCGGACCTAAATGGACCTGTGTGTTTGTGTCTCAGGCTCTGAATGTGAGTACAGTGCTGGGTCTGATGGGAGTCAACGTGGCTGATCTGAAGCTGTTTGAGAACTCTGTGGAGGTCCGGTCCTGGACATCCCAACAGAACCAAGCAGCTCTGGACCTGCTGAACCTCGGACTCAGCAGCCAACCATGTCTCGGTGTGGAAAGGTCAGCTGTTGTTGTTGATTAAAGGATCTGGTTCTCAAACACAAAGCTCTTCCCGATGTGTAATTCTACGTGTATGTCCTCCTCAGTCCTCTGGTGGAGGGAGGAGATTCGGTGTGTACCTTCACTCTCCGTGACTATGCCTGTTCATCGGTGAGCTCCCCTTCAGTAGTATGAGCAATGTTCTTGGTTGAAACCTGGTTGTTTTTGTTGTTGTTCTTCTTCACACCACGCAGAACTCATTCCAATCCTCCTCTCAAAATGTAGAACGTCCAGCTGTCTTCCGACGATCTGGTCGAACTGCTGACGTGCAAACTTTCCGGCGTTGAGGTCTACTCCACCGAAACATGGAAGCTCTTCTTCCAGACGTTTGCAGGATCTCTAGATGAAGCTCTCAGTCTGTTCTCCAACGAGGTATGGAACCTGAGGAGTGATGGAATGAACACTTCTTTTTGGGTTCGCTTTGATACATGTAGTCTTCAAAACCTGACCTCTGTTGTAGACTCTCAGCAGCATCAAGCCTCACCCCAATGTTCTCGTTGCCATCGGAGACGTGATCATCAACAGCTTCACTGCTGCAGAGTTGATGGATCCTGCTTTCATCACTCAGTGGTTCCAGGTGAGACTGAGACCACTGTTACCATCAGTCTCCACAGAGTTCCTTTCCGGTCTCAGTAGCAGGAACTTCAGCTGTCAGACCTACCAGATTGTGTAAGTATGGAGGACATCATCTCAGAACATCTCCAAGGTGGACTTTCTGAAGAAGCATCCCATGATCTCATCCTCTTTACAGGGTCCAGGCTCTCGGCGGCGAAGGACCGTTCATGGACGAAGAACAGAAGCAGGCCATCTTTGACTCTTTCATCTTCTCCTTTCTCACGAGACAGGACCTGCCAGGTACCTCAGAGTCCATTTGACACGAGGAGTTCCACCTTTTAGCATCTGACATGACGTTACCTCTTCCTCATGTAGATCCTGGATGTGTTTCAAACACACTGAACGACCTCACCGACTGGCTGGATAAGAACGTTGGGATCTTCTTCATCTATGGCAGCATCACGGAGCTTCAGATCCTGAATGAGAACTTCACCGTGAGTAACGGCACATTTTCTCGGGCACTGCGCTTCATGTGGGTTGAGCTAGAACTCTGGACGGAGGTCCGCTACGTTCGGCTCCTCCATACCCACGTTCACCTTTCTCCTGCAGGTGACCGAGTTCTTCTCACTGCCTAATGAGGAGAAGGTCCAGTTGATTCTACAGGGGGAGCTGATGGGACATGACTCGGTACTTGGAGAGGTCTTCAAGAATGTGCTCCTGACTTCAGATTTGGAGGAACTGGACAGTTTCTTCACACTGATGGTCCAGAGTGCACATCAGGTGAGGGTCTCTCTACAACTCGGACATGTCTGCTCAGGTCTCGATGCGACGTCCATGTACGTCACCCGTCACGCCGTG
Source organism: Corydoras sp. C115 (assembly GCA_019802505.1). Taxonomy (NCBI): domain Eukaryota; kingdom Metazoa; phylum Chordata; class Actinopteri; order Siluriformes; family Callichthyidae; genus Corydoras; species Corydoras sp. C115. The sequence continues at coordinate 65,731 of JAFMOC010000444.1, forward strand.
CCGTTTCAGATGAACATCACCAGCCTTGCACCAGCTGTATCGGAAGCCGTCCTAAACCTGACGCTGCAGTTCCTGGAGCCCTACTTCCAAACCTTCAGCCCAGAGAACTATACTGTGTGGTTCCAGATCCAGCTCCAGCTCTTCCTTCCAGGACTAAACCCGAGTCTACTGTCTCTCATTCCCATGAACATCAGCTGTGGGTCCTACAGAGAAATGTGAGCTCCAGATCTCGATCCAGTCCCCCGTTTATCGATCCTGGTACGGTCTCCCAGTAAGGTCTCCATTCTGCTGTTGATCTGATTCCAGAGTCCAAGGATTTGACAACGTACAGGAGGACCTCACTGCAACACAGTCCGATGCTGTCCTGAACTACACCCTGCACTACCTGCAGCACCAGATCCACCAAGGTACCACTGGCGCTGGACTGGACTGAAGTCTTAAGTGGCTGTCCGCCATCTCCCTGAACCTCAGATTCATTCGTTAATCTCGTCCATGTTTTAACTCTTCAGGTTGGGACCAGTTTGGCTGCTACACAGGCGGCAGCTTCTATCTGTTCCTGAAAGAGTTCTTCCTCAGCTTTGGACTTCCTCAACTGAGTGACTTCTTGTCCCTGGTTCCAGCGGGCCAACGTTCAGAGGTATTGTTCTACTGATGGAGGGGGTGAGGTGGAGCTTTCAGGGTGAGTTAAGAGGCGCTCAGTGAAGACGTTTGTCTGATTTGGAGAGCTGAAGGATTCTGAAGGTGTAAGCATGTAGCGCTCCCTCTGTCTCTGCCACAGTGTAATAGCAAGTAAATCCAGAAAGAGGAGCTGATGCTCTGATCTCTGGAACACCTCACTTGACCTTCAGGACTCCTCCACCTCGCTCCAAGGATTGAAAGTCTGCTTTCTCTCTCTTGTGTAGCTCTTGAGCACCATCTCTCCAGGTGAGCTGAGCGAGCTTCTGAATGAACTGAACCCCTTCAGCAGTGGGACTGAGGAACTCTGCACCCTCCTCCACAGCTGTAACGGCACCGTGGACTTCCTGGAGCAGGTACCCTGATCTCCAGCTCAGCTTCATGCAGTGATGCACTAATGGTCTGCTGAATCCCGGTTCCCTCGCTCACTCCCGTCTTTGTGTTCAGGAGCCGGTTCCAAATTCAGACCTGGCCAGCCAGATATTGGCTTGTGTGTGGTCTCGGGCTCTCGGTGCATCGTCTGCAGAGGAAGTGGATCGGTGGTTCGGGGTCACACTGGTTCAATATTGGCCCTTCGTCACCTCTGAACTGATCAGCTCCACCCAGCTCAGCGGCGCCTCCTGTCTTTCTTACAGGAAACTGTGAGTGTTCCTCTGCACTCTTCCAGCTGCTTCCCTCAGTGCTGATCTCAGGTCCTGACCCTCTCCTGTGTGTTCTCTCCTGAGCAGGGTTTCTGTCCTCGGATCCAACTACAATTTCTCCAGCACCGACTTCAGCCCAGCTGATGTGTACAGCTCCATAAGAGAGCACTTGAGGAGCCCAGGTATGTTCTCGCTGCAGGTTCCCCCATGATGCTGACTGCTCTGTGAAGTTCTCTTTGGCATTTCCACGACACAGCCCGGTTCCTCAGTCCGACTCACTAGAACCATTTAAGCACCGGTGCATCTCTAGACGCTTCTCATGGAAAGATGTGTTGTATCCAACAGATGGTTCTCCAGTGTGCTACAACTCCTCAGACCCCATCCTGAACTCCACGTCCTGGTTCGCTGACAACATCGGGTTCTTCTTTAGGTTCATCACCCTCACGGACTTCTTCTCCTTTCTATCAGAGAACCAGGTACGTACAGGAACTAGGGTTATGGTTCTCGGCCTCAAACAATCCCCAGATGGAAGGAGCTCTTGGTGGCCCTTCACCAGCGGAGGGGGTTTGGGGAACCTCTGATCTCACTCTCTGTTCTCTGTAGATGGGTGTGTTCCTGGTAAATCCACAGAACCTGCAGCTGTTTAGTGATTCAGAGATTTCCTCCGATGTCCTGAGCTACTACACCAGACAACTCTACATCCAGGACCCCAACTTCAGTCCTCTCAGGTAACGCCAGGTTCAGTTGTGTATCAATGCTGCGTGTGTTCAAGGCATTGACCGTGTCCACGTGTCCACAGTTTGCCAGGTTCTCTGTTATGTCAGGCTCCCTCATCCGTGTTCGGTCCTCTTGGAGTGGGCGAGAGTGAGACCGTCCTGCGGAGCCTCAACGCGTTCTGTACAGAAACCAATCCTGAGGTCATTATTTAATGGCAGCATTTCAGTTCCATCTGCTCCATTTCAGTTCCATCTGGACCTGAAGCACTAATCTGAGTTACCCACAATCCTCTTTCAGGTCACAGCGGTGCTCGTGACAAAGTTCCCCACACTGTCCACGTCTACCGTGGAACTACTGGGCAGCCAGTGTGTGGGTCTGACCACAGGCCAGATCAACTCGGCCCCTCCCGCTGTCATAACCGGTGCTCTGTCTACACTCAGTACTGTTCAAGGCTGGAACCAGGGGCAGTTGAATGCCATCGTCCAGATCCTCTTTGAAGCTGGTTTGACTGTGAGTGACCCCTCCTCCCTCTCTCGGGTTCTCCATGATGCTGAAGGGAACAGTTTGTGTGCTGACCCGAGGCTTCTGTTCCGTTCTGCTGAACAGTTCAACAGTTCCTCCTCTCTGCTGACTCTGGGAACACTCCTGGGAGGACTTCCATCTGAGATCTTCTCCGGCATCCCACCCGCCGACCTCCTGTCTCTGTCCCGCGATCCGACCTTCATCGGCGACCTTCAGTCGGCACCAGTGAGTCTGCGGGAGACGTACGTCATGGAGGTGAGGCTGTTCCCCGTCCCAGTCGAGTCCAGTGTTTGGGTGTGGAACCGATCCGGTCCTCTTGACAATGTGGACCTGAATCCCAAAGTCCAATCCCACATGCTTTCTTTCAGCTCATCTCTGCAGACCCGACTCAAGTGATCCAGAATGTACCCGATGTGCTGGCCTTGTACATTCCAGAGGTTCTCCTGACGTCAGTGACCCCCGTTGACGTGTCCCTAATCAATGAGAAGAGCTGGAGTCACAGTCAGGTACCGTGTACACAGTGCCTCCATCCTGCACAGCAGCTGGGTTTGATTCCTCGTCGTTCTATCTGATGATCTGTTCTGTGTTTTTCACCAGGCTGAGATCTTGTTCGGTGCAGTAGCCCATGCCAGCGGCAATGTAGAAGAGTGAGTAACGTTCACCCTCACGACCGCAACACACACACACACACACACACACAGAGCTGAAAACACGTGGTAGAACCGCCGCGAGGCCCAAAGACCCCGCTCATCACTGTGTTCATGCCTTTTTCCATCTTTGATGAAGTTTGGGTTCAGTTTCCTGGGCAAATGTTGAGTGTGGACTCGTGGTGGATCAGGTTCTCAAAATGCCGTTCTTCAGAACCGGATTCTTTTTCCCACAGGCTTTCAGAATCAATACTACAAGGATTCACCTGCACTGCAGTTCAAACCCTCCCAAGAGACAGAGTGGTGCAGCTGGTGGAGGCCTGCAGACGCCGTGATGGCAGACAGAAGGTCTCTCTGGAAGAGTCTCAGGTAGCCATCATGGACAACCCCCCTGAATCCAATGCTCTCCAGTCTGAACTCTAGACTGAAGGTCTGATGTGACAACTCACAACATGTTCTACCTTCCAGCTGACTTGCATGTACAACCATGTGAAGGACGAGCCCTCGCTGAGTTTCGAGGATGTCCCCTCTGACTTGCTTCTGTACTACAGGTGTGTATGTACCACAAATGCAGCGTACACGGGCGGGGCGGGACGTTAGGACTAAAGGTTCCCACAGAATCAGCTGGATATTAGTCAGATCTCTGTGGTTACCATCAGTTAGGTTCTCCACTTTCAGGCCTAGAAGTGTCTTGGTTTGTTCTCAAGGGGCTTGACTTGATTTTCTATTTGGATGCTTTTCAGTTCCGACAAGATCCAGCGGTCCAACTGCCGGTCCTATTTCTCTGCCCTGGGTGGAGCAGATTTCTCCATCAGCTCCTCTGTTCTCAACTTGAACAGCATCTTATTCAACAAGGCCAAGGACTGTCTGGTAAACACACACACACACACACACATCCATCAGGACAACATGATGGGGTGGGAGGGGTTCCCTCCCTGATGGAGAACCTTCACGAGGTCCGAGATAGTACGAGTCCCAAACAGCAACAACTGAGAGATGGACTAGTTTGGTGAAGGTACTTCCATGTGACCTTCCTGCATGACTTGTGTTCCAGGGTATCTCAGAGGTCGCTCTGAACAGGGAACAGCTGGAGCTTCTGGGAGATATGACCTGCACACTGGATCCGTCCTACATCCGGAACTCGGATCCTTGGATTGTGGAGCGGCTGAAGAGGTGTGGAGCACTTTCGGAGGCTCAGATGTCCGCTGTTCAATCGCTGCTCTTCAGTGGGAACACCACCTACGGGTAAGGGAGAGCATCATCTTGAGAATGTTCATGTACCTTCGGATTGCTGGATCAAAGCCTGAAGAACTTGTGGAATGGAATCATGCTTGTTGAACCTCATCAAGTGCCAGCAGTAAAATTAGGAGGAGGAATCTAACATGAATGTTCTCTCGTGATTCTCTGAGCAGTCATCACTCCCAGTGGAACCTTCGGACTCTGCTGCAGCTGGACGTCCTCACACTCTACCTGTCGGCAGACTTCTGGGAGAACTTCACCTTCGTACGTCTTTCGTCCGGTCGGAACCATTTTGGATGGGTTTGGTGTCTAGAATCTAGATGTCGTTTCACTTGGCATGTTCTTTACCGCAGGACGTGAAGAAGACGTTCCTCCAGACCTTCATTCCGCAACTGAGGCAGAAGAACATACCAATCGACCAGCTCAGAGCCTTCTTCACACAATGCAACTCCAATACAGAAAGCGGGGAGGATTCAGGTGGCGAGAACTTAAGTTCTATCCACACTCGGGGTTGGTTCTCAGGGTTCCAGAGTAAAGTGCTGACTAATGGAAGGTGCTCTGTCTGTCTGTCTGTCTGTCTGTCTCACAGTGAGCACCATCACGTCACTGACTATTGCAGATCCATCGTTTCCACTGGGCTACAACGTCTCCCAGTTTGATTTGTTCCTGGACGTCACGGTCCTCCAGGAGAACCTGGCCATCATCACCGAGAGAGTGCTGGAGCCCAGCCTCCAGACCATAATCCTGAACAAATTGAACCAGGTCAGCAGCATCTCATACCGGATCATCCGTAAAGAGATCCTGTTCCAGGTTCCGTTCGTTGGGTTCTCGGCTCCACACGGTGATGTCTGTGTACTGATCTGATTTGTGGGCTCTCCATACAGATGTACCCATCGGGACTCGATGACGGAACACTACAGTTACTGGCTTCTGCGTCTCGTGTGGCTACCATCGAGGACATCCGCAGGTGGAGCAACTTCTCCATCGACACTCTGTTTGCTTTGATGGACTCGAGCGATGGACAGTGGGATCCAGAGAAGGTACCGCGTTCCCCTTGAAGAACCTTCCAGGAGCTCCCTGTGGGTGTGCTTGAGTGCTGATCAGGTGGTGTTGTGTTCTTTCAGAGTGAAGCAGTGATCATGCAGTACCTGAGTATGGAGGGTCATACTCTGGGAAGTCCTGAAATCAATGCAGTCGGTTCTAATCTCTGCTCGTTGAACGTCAGTGTACTGGAACGCATCACTGCTGATAGCCTGAGGTCAGCGCTCGCTCAGTTCTACACGGACACTCGTGCCCCTGAGCAGAAGGTTCCATCAAGTACCGGGTCTGATCCTTTCTTTGATCTCTCTGTAGGAACAGCTACTCTCTGGATGTATCTTCGTGTTCCTTCCAACAGAAATCAGTTCTGTATGACATCGCCACTTCCTCGTTCAGTGATGAAAGTGGTGACATCACGACCTACTTCCAGCTGATCCTCCCTTACCTGGGTAACACGTGGTTCTGTTGACTTGGTTCTTTCAGCAAATGCTCTCTAGCTTTAGCTCAGAGCCTTCAGCAGTGAGCTTAGCACTGCAGCACGTTCTTTAAAGTTTACCTTAACGTTAGCCTCCTCTATTACTGCAACGCCTCTGCTTTCTGCGTGTCTGTGGTCCGTGTAGGTGGCGCTCCACTGGAGGATCTTCAGGACCTAGCTACTCAGAACGTCAACATGGACATCAGCACCTTCGTCAGTCTGAACCCTGCTGTCCTGAAGGTGGGGAACAGAAAAGTTCACCGTAGTAGGATGGAACCAAATGTCCTCGGACCTAAATGGACCTGTGTGTTTGTGTCTCAGGCTCTGAATGTGAGTACAGTGCTGGGTCTGATGGGAGTCAACGTGGCTGATCTGAAGCTGTTTGAGAACTCTGTGGAGGTCCGGTCCTGGAACCCTGACAACACCAACAATACCTCCACCGACAACACCAACAATACCACCACCAATAATACCACCACCGACAACACCAACAATACCACCACCGACAACACCAACAATACCACCACCGACAACACCAACAATACCACCACCGACAACACCAACAATACCACCACCGACAACACCAACAATAGCACCACCGACAACACCAACAATACCAACACCGACAGCAACACCACCGACAACCAACAATACCACCACTGACAACACCAACAATACCACCAACAACAATATCACCACCAACAACACCAACAACACCACCACTGACAACACCAACAATACCACCACCGACAACACCAACAATACTACCACCGACAACAACAACAATACCACCACCACCAACAAAACCACCACCGACAACACCAACAATACCACCACCGATAACACCAACAATACCACCACCGATAACACCTACAATACCACAACTGACAACAATACTACTACCGACAACACCAACAATACCACCACCGAAAACACCAACAATACCACCACTGACAATACCAACAATCCTACCACTGACAACACCAACAATACCACAACTGACACCAACAATACCACACCTGACAACTCCAACAACACTGACAACAATAATACCACCAGAGACAACACCAACAATACCACCAGCGACAACACCAACAATACCACCACTGACAATAGCACCAATACTACCACTGACACCAACAATACTACCACTGACAATACCAACAATAGCACAACTGACACCAACAATACCACAACTGACAACTCCAACAATACAACAATACCACCACTGACAATACCAACAATACCACCACCGATAACACCAACAATACCACAACTGACAACAACAATACTACCATCACAAACAACACCAACAATACCACCACCGACAACAATACATCCACCGACAACAACAATACCACCACTGATAACACCAACAATACCACCACCGACAACACCAACAATACCACCACCGAGAACACCAACAATACTACCACTGACAACACCAACAATACCACCACCGACAACAACAACAATACAACCACCAACATCAACAATACCACCACTGATAACACCAATAATACCACCACTGACAACACCAACAATACCACCACCTCCAACAACACCAACAGTACCACCACCGACAACACCAACAATACCACAACTGACAACAACAATACTACCACTGACAACAACACCACCACCGACAACACCAACAATACCACCACCGACAATACCAACAATACCATCACTGACAACTACCACCACGAATACAAACAATACCACCACTGACAATACCAACAATACCACAACTGACAACACCAACAATACCACAACTGACACCAACAATACTACAACTGACAACTCCAACAATACCACCACCACAACAATAATACCACCACCGACAACACCAACAATACCACCACCGACAACACCAAATACATCACCGACAACAATAATACCACCACGACAACACCAACAATACCACCACCGACAACACCAACAATACCACCACCACCGACAACACCAACAATACCACCACCACCGAGAACACCAACAATACCACAACTGACAACAACAACAATACTACCACTGACAACAATACCACCACCGACAACACCAACAATACAACCACGACAACACCAACAATACCACCACTGACAACACCAACAATACCACCACTGACAACAATAATACCACCACCGATACCACCAACTACCACAAACAATACCAACAATACTACCACTGACACCAACAATACTACCAACAATACAAAACCACAACTGACAATACCAACAATACTACCACTGACACCAACACCACTACACGACAACTCCAACAAAACCACAACTGACAACTCTAACAATACCACCACTGACAATACCAACAATACCACACCGACTGACAATACCAACAATACACCACTGACAATACCAACAATACCACCACTGACAACACCAACAATACCACCACTGACAACACCAACAATACCACCACGACAACAACACAACAGTACCACCACCGACAACACCAACAATACCACAACTGACAACAACAATACTACCACTGACAACAACAATACCACCACCGACAACACCAACAATACCACCACCGACAATACCAACAATACCATCACCGACAACAATAATACCACCACCGACAACACCAACAATACCACCACCGACAATACCAACAATACCACAACTGACAACACCAACAATACCACAACTGACAACAACAATACTACCACTGACAACAACACCACCACCGACAACACCAACAATACCACCACCGACAATACCAACAATACCATCACCGACAACAATAATACCACCACCGACAACACCAACAATACCACCACTGACAATACCAACAATACCACAACTGACAATACCAACAATACCACAACTGACACCAACAATACTACAACTGACAACTCCAACAATACCACCACCGACAACAATAATACCACCACCGACAACACCAACAATACCACCGGCGACAACACCAACAATACCATCACCGACAACAATAATACCACCACCGACAACACCAACAATACCACCACCGACAATACCAACAATACCACCACCACCGACAACACCAACAATACCACCACCACCGATAACACCAACAATACCACAACTGACAACAACAATACTACCACTGACAACAATACCACCACCGACAACACCAACAATACAACCACCGACAACACCAACAATACCACCACTGACAATACCAACAATACCATCACCAACAACAATAATACCACCACCGACAGCACCAACAGTACCACAACTGACAATACCAACAATACTACCACTGACACCAACAATACTACCACTGACAACTCCAACAAAACCACAACTGACAATACCAACAATACTACCACTGACACCAACAATACTACCACTGACAACTCCAACAAAACCACAACTGACAACTCTAACAATACCACCACTGACAATACCAACAATACCACAACTGACAATACCAACAATACTACCACTGACAATACCAACAATACCACCACTGACAACACCAACAATTCCACCACCGACAACACCAACAATTCCACCACCGACAACAACACCAACAGTACCACCACCGACAACACCAACAATACCACAACTGACAACAACAATACTACCACTGACAACAACAATACCACCACCGACAACATCAACAATACCACCACCGACAATACCAACAATACCATCACCGACAACAATAATACCACCACCGACAACACCAACAATACCACCACCGACAATACCAACAATACCACAACTGACAATACCAACAATACCACAACTGACACCAACAATACTACAACTGACAACTCCAACAATACCACCACCGACAACAATAATACCACCACCGACAACACCAACAATACCACCGGCGACAACACCAACAATACCACTACTGACAATACCACCAGTACCAACACCGACAACACCAACAATACCACAACTGACAACAACAATACTACCACTGACAACAACAATACCACCACCGACAACACCAACAATACCACCACTGACAATACCAACAATACAACCACCGACAACAACAACAATACCACCACTGACAATACCAACAATACCATCACCAACAACAATAATACCACCACCGACAACACCAACAGTACCACAACTGACAATACCAACAATACTACCACTGACACCAACAATACTACCACTGACAACTCCAACAAAACCACAACTGACAATACCAACAATACTAACACTGACACCAACAATACTACCACTGACAACTCCAACAAAACCACAACTGACAACTCTAACAATACCACCACTGACAATACCAACAATACCACCACTGACAACACCAACAATTCCACCACCGACAACACCAACAATTCCACCACCGACAACACCAACAATACCAACACCGACAACACCAACAATACATTCACCGACATCAACAACAATACCACCACCAACAACACCAACAATACCACCACCGACAACACCAACAATACCACCACCGAGAACACCAACAATACAACCACTGACAACACAAACAATACCACCACCGACAACACCACCACCACCACCACCACCGACAACAACAATACATCCACCGACAACAACAATACCACAACCGACAACACCAATAATACCACCACCGACAACACCAACAATACCACCACCGATAACACCAATAATACCACCACTGACAACACCAACAATACCACCACCACCGACAACACCAACAATACCACCACCACCGATAACACCAACAATACTACCGATTGTCAAAGTATTGACAGGTGAGTCTTTGCATTTATGTAATACAATACATTGAGAGTTGTTGAACAAAATAAATAATATAATTTCCTTTGTTAGTCTGAACTCTCAGCTCTCATCTGAAAGTGTCTCTACCGTCCTGTGCAACTACAGTGTTGCTGTTTACACCTGCCCCGCTGTAAGGACACCTCAGTACCTTGTCTAAGGGGGTTGACCTGCTTTTTGTTACTGACATTAACTTCCTGTGTGGTCTGTCCAGGTCGCCGGTCTTTCTTCAGATGACGTAGCTTCATTGCTAACATGTAAGCTACAGAGCAGCGAGGTGGTGACTGAGAACGTGTGGAAGCTCTTCATTCAGAAGTTTGCCGACTCTGTGGATGATGCTCTGGTTGAAACCTCTAATCTGGTATGAGAGTCAGTGTTGCTGCTCTGATAATGATCTCAGATTTGTAGATTGTGTTTTAAATAAGTGCCCCCCCCCCCTGTCTGCAGACTCTCAGCGGCAGTCAGTCGATCACAAATATGCTCAACGCCATTGCAGAGGTGAAGATCAACAGCTTCACTGCTGCTCAGCTGACTGACCCTGCTTTCATCACGCAGTGGTTCCATATTCGCTTGCAGCCCTTTTTGGCATCAGTGTCCACAGACTTTCTGCTGAGCCTCAGCTCCAGGGCTTTCAGCTGTCAGACATTTCAGATTGTGTGAGTATAAATGAATCAAATCAAATGATTCAATGTAAAACTGTATGAACTGCATCCATCTGAAATGTTCTCCTCTTCAGGGTGAAGGTTCTTAGTGGTCAAACAGGATTCATGGACGAGAACCAAAAACAGTCTGTTGTCACTTCTTTCTTCTTCCCATTTCTGAAAGAAACGGCGGTAACAGGTTCGTAAGAAATGACACTGTAAGGTCAGGGTTCTACAACGAAAGGTCACGCTCAGCCACCTAACAAAAACTCTCTTTTAGATCCTGGCTGTGTCTCTTCCTCTAATGGCAGCAGTGAATGGCTTGAAAAGAACTTTGGTGACTTCTCCTCCTACGCCACCTTACAAGATCTACAAACACTAAACGAACAGTTCAGCAGTGTGAGTGATTCCTGAATCATATTGTTGACCTGAACTGATCAGAGTCCAGAAATGTCCAATGACATAAACCCCTTCTGTTAGGAGGTTCACACTTACACAGTCATCTCATCTGACTTTGTTACTGCACTAACACTACACTCCAAAAAGTAGAACACCAAGCAGGACATGTCCTCCAGAACCAGAACTGAGAAATCAAAACATGTTGTGCATTTGAGCTACACCACAGACAGCTCCACCAATACCAACAACACCACCACAGACAGCTCCACCAACACCAACAACACCACCACAGACAGTGCCACCACAGACAGCTCCACCACAGACAACTCCACCACAGACAACTCCACCATCAACAGCTCCACCACAGCCAACTCCACCACAGACAACTCCACCAACATCAACAACACCACCACAGACAACTCCATCACAGACAACTCCACCAACATCAACAACACCACCACAGACAACTCCACCAACATCAACAACACTACCACATACAACTCCACCAACATCAACATCACAAACCCTGACAACACCATCAAGCTGTGGGTTAATAATGTCATATGAATGTGTTTCCACCAGACGGCGGTGATGACTCTACTGTCCAACGAGCAGAAGGCTCAGCTGCTCCTGCAGCCCGAGGTCAGAGGTCTGGAGAACCCGACACTGTTCTCAGAGGTCTTCAGCAGTGTGCTCGCATCGTCAGATCCAAATCAACTCGGCAACTTTTTTCAAGCTTTTGATCAGAGTGCAGCAGAAGTAAGACCGGCAGTTTGTTAGAACCGTGTACCGTCGTAATGATCTGGAACCTTCACCTCTCGACTGGTTGAACCATAATCCTCTATGCTTTCAGATGAATGTAACTCACATTCCTGCTGCAATATCAGAAACCATTCTAAACATGACACTGCTGGATTTGGTGCCTCGTTTCCAAAACTTCAGCTCAGCGGAGTTTGCTCTGTGGTTCCAGTCTAAGCTCCGCCTCTTCCTTCCTGGGATAAGTCCAAGCATACTGTCAGTAATTCCCATGGACATTAGCTGTGACTCGTACAGAGAAATGTGAGTGTTTACTGCAGACTGATGTCAGCTGTAGAAAGGTCAGGAACCCTGGGTTCGGTTCTCTGTAATGGTTCTGTGTTGTGTTTAACTGCAGAGTCAGAGGGTTTGATGGCGTGTTCGCTCAACTGTCTCCGGTCCAGTCCGGTGCCGTCTTTAGAACCACACAAAAGTACATTCACCTGCAGTTAAGCTCAGGTGGGTTCTCATGACCCGCTCTTTGTTACATCATCCCTGAATCCTCTTCATCTTCATCATCTTCAGTGAATTGGGTGAATGAATTGATTTAAAGTGTAAATTCTGTCTGTTTGTTATAAATCTGCAGATTCTCAGAGCTGCTATACAAATGGAAGCTTCTATGAGTTTCTGACCTCGTTCTTCCTCCAGTTTGGATTTCCTGACCTCACTGGATTTCTGGCTTTGATTCCATTCAACCAACAACAGCAGGTACCTCTAGATCACTGCAGCCGCTTGGTAACTCGAGGACACCGGGAATCAGACAATCAATGTTCCGTTTGTCTTGTAGCTGTTGGGCTCCATCACTCCGGTACAGATGACTTCCATCCTGAGTCGGTCAGACACAACCCTGATAGAACCAGAACTCTGCACACTGCTCAACAACTACAGTGGACTGCTGGAGTACTTGGACACGGTATGTCCTGATTGGATCTGACTGTTTTAGATCATGCGGTCCATCAGCACACGGTCCCTCACATTCTTGTCTCTGTACAGGAACCGGTTCTGTCTCCAGATTTGGGTCGGAAGACCCTGCAGTGTGTCTGGCCCCGTGCCCTCAGTGCGTCCTCTCCGTCTGTAGTGGAGCAGTGGTTTAAAGTGGCTCTGGTTCGGTACTTCCGGTTCCTCAGCTCAGAGGAGATCAGCTCGTCTGTTCTGCGTGAGGCGTCCTGCTCATCATACAGACAGCTGTGAGGAACCTCAACATCATGCCTTTCCATCTGATGGTGTAAAAGTTCTGAGCCCTGTGGTTAAACCGTGTCACTGTGTGCAGGATGTCCATCCTGGGAACAAGTTTCGACTTCTCCGCCGCTGACTTCACGCCGGCCGACGTGTACAGCTCAATAAGATCGTACCTGAACAGCAGTGGTATGGGTTCTGTTCTAATTTTCTCGTCTTCACTCCCGGGTTCTGCTGGTCTGAAGGAGCTCTCTGTCTCTTGCAGATGGCAGTCCGCACTGTTTCGACTCCTCTGATCCCAGTTTAAACTCCACATCATGGTTTGCTGAGTACATTGGGTCTTTCGTAAGCTTCCTGACCGTCAGTGATCTCCAGTCCTTCGTATCAGACAGCCAGGTTCCATCGTTAACCCTGATTTCCTCATTGTTTAATTAAAGATATGAAACCTTAAGGTTAACAGTAATGGTCATTACTAACAGCTGGGTGTTTGTTGCTTTAGATGGCTGTGTTTCTGGAGGATGCAGACAACCTTCAGTTGTTCAACAGCTCGGGTGTTTCCCTCAGCGTCTCTAATTACTACACGACCCAGCTGTACATCCAGAATCCCAACTTCAGCCCTCTCAGGTGAGTCCTCACCTCGCACCTCATACAGCACGTCCCTCCGGACAGCGAGTCCGCTGTTATACAGCTACACGTCTGCAGGAACGTGTGCATGACGTACCACTGACCTCAACCTCCTCCAGTTCAGGGGGTTGGGGGCTCTGTGGGTTAAAAACATCAGTTCATCTGGGAACGTGGCTCCTGAATAAAGCCTTTGAATTGCAAAACACTGGTTGACCCCAGCTGAACTCTGGGTAACTGTTCTATTTCAGGTTGCCGGGGGTGTTTCTGTGTGACGTCCCTGCATCGGCGTTCCACCCTCTTGGAGAATCTGACAGTCAAAGCATTATAGAGAAGATCAATCAGTTCTGCAACGACACCAGTGAAGAGGTAAGACCCAACAACCCACAGCCATCACCCCCGGTCACCTTGGGTCACTGCTTAACCAAACTCCTACCTTACAGGTGACTGCGGTGCTGGTATCACATTTCTCGACTCTGTCCGTGTCCGTCCTGCAGTCGCTCGGCGGTCAGAGCGTGGGTCTGACCGTCGGACAGATCAGCTCAGTCCCGCCGGATGTCCTGAGTAGCGCGCTGTCCACGCTCAGCAGCGCGAGCGGCTGGGATCAGGGGCAGGCCAACACCATCGTCCAGGTCCTCATTGACGGAGGCTTTGAGGTGAGCCATGTCCGCACTACATCACGGAACCTGAGACAAATGTCCTCCAACCAAACCATAAACTGGACTGGACGTGTTCTCATGATTCTGAAGTTAAATTATTCAGTAAGTGGATGGAATCTGGATGATGTTCTGAATTACAGATCAACAGTGCTTCATCACTGACTGACCTCGGTTCCCTCATCGGTGGAGTGCCATCAACAGTCCTCTCCAGCATCACACCCACTGAACTCCTGAGCCTATCCCAGTCTTCATCCTTCATCAGCAACATACAGTCAGCACCAACAATTTTCCAGGAGACATTCGTCCAGCAGGTTCATCTACCTTTATAAACTAGAATCTTCTTTCAGTCTGGGTTTCATACAGCGCCACCCTCAGCTGAGATTCAGATAATGTGTTCTGATTCCAGCTGATCTCTGTGGACCAGAGCAGGGTCATTCAGAATGTTCCAGATCAGCTGGTAACGTACATCCCGGTTGTCCTGCTGACGTCCACGAGCTCCAGCAGTGTTCAGCTCATCAATCAGAAGAGCTGGAACCATGAACAGGTGCGAGAGCCGAGCAGAGCAGAGCAATTCCTGTTGCAGCAGTAGTCTCTTGTGATTGCCTGGTTGTAATTCCATTTCTCTTTGATGTGCTGTTGCTAGGCGGTGATGTTGTTCAGTTCGGTTGCCAGTGCCTTTAACGATACGGAAGTGTGAGTTTTAAACTCCTCCCACACATGATGATGTTCTAATATAGAGAGAGGGGACGTCCTGTTCTGATACGTTCCCGTTCCTCTGTGTTCCTCAGGATCTCAGAATCGGTTCTGCAGGGCTTTAGCTGCACCTCCATCGACACCCTGCCAAACCAGAAGGTCAAAGATCTGGTGACAGCCTGCCGACCTCGTAAAAACAGACGGAAGGTCCTCCTTAAAGAGTCTCAGGTACCGACCGAACACTCTTAAGAGTCCCCAAACTGCAATGAACTGCTGGGTGAATAAAGGAGAACCTACCAATGTGCTTTTGTTACAGCTGACCTGCATGAACAACTATGTGAAGGATGAAGCGTCTGTGAGCTTCGATCAGGTTCCCTCAGACATGCTGCTGTACTACAGGTGAGAACCAAGGGGCAGCACACAGGTTCCTGACCCACGGTCCGTGTCCTTCATCGCTGGTCTTCCTCTCTGTGTCTGTAGTTATAACAGAGTTCCCAAAGCCGACTGCATGTCCTACTTCAGAGCTTTGAGCACCGCAGACTTCAGCGTTCCATCCAGCTTCCTCAACATCACAACAGAGCTGTTCAGGAACGCACAGGACTGTCTGGTAACACACACACACACACACACACACACACACACACACACACACACACACTCTCACAGAGACCCGTCTGCATACACAACCTGTGATTTAGTTCCACACGGTTCTCATGAGGAACCGTTCACAGACAAATCATTAAAGGTGAAACCATAGCTCCCCTTGTAGGTCAGGAGGTCCTTTCTGTAGGACATTGGTATGTTCTCTATGGTTTCCTTCACTGTCCAGAAACATGATTGTAGATAAATCCAAATCTCTGAATCTGAAGACCTGAGCAGATGACGGGATAGGTCCCGTGCAGTGCTTCTGAGCCCTCCACCTTTCTTGCTGTGTTGTAGGGGATTTCTGGAGTGAGCCTGAACAGGGAGCAGGTGGAGGTTCTGGGAAATATGGTTTGCAATCTGGATGCCTCCTACATCCAGAACTCTGATCCTCTGATCTTGGAGAACCTGAAGAACTGTGGTGGTCTTTCAAACGCTCAGATCTCTGCTGTAGAATCCCGGCTCCTCGGCGGTGACACCTCCTACGGGTGAGAGAGGCGTCAGTCAGACTTTTGGTCCTGGTCAGCATCCTGTCCAAACATATGACATCACAGCGTCTCCGTCTGTTCACAGTAAACCCTCCACGTGGAACCAGCAGACTCTGCAGAACCTCGGGAACTTGGCGATTTATCTGAAAGCGAACTTTTGGACCATGTTCAGTTTTGTACGTAAACGTTCTTCTTTGGGTGTCGAAGGTTCCGGTTCTAAAGAGAGACGTTCTGATTGGATGTTGTGTTTGTTGTTTCATGACGCTGCGCAGAATTCCAAAATCTCATATTTGAAGACCTTCCTCCCGAGTCTGAGGAGACAGAAGATACCGATCATCAGGCTGAAGACGCTCTTTACAGAGTGCAACTCCAGGTCCAAAGGGCGCAGTGCTCGAGGTACTCAGCAGGTTCCGTTCAGAGGTTCTCATTGCAGAAGGTCCACGCTGACAGAACCCTGTGCTCTGCTCTTGTTCCTCTGTTAGCACTTTGCGACGCAGGCAGCATCACGGCGGCGGTGATAGCGGACGGCGCGTTCCCCGTGGGCTACGACGCCACACAGTTTGACTCCTGTCTGGAGAACAGCGTCCTGAAGGACAACCTGGCCGCCGTCACTGAGAAAGTGGTGGACACCGACTTCCAGACCATCATTCTGAAGAAACTCAACCAGGTCAGCACCCTGAATACTACAGACAGACGGGGTGGGGCTCCACACACTGAACAGTGTAAGACCTGCGGGTACCACAGCCTCCGATCTCACTGCCATCCCTCTCTGCTCAGTGGGTTTCTGGATGCTGGTGTGATTAAAGGACCTGCAGACTGAGGTCTGAATGAGTTCTGCTTCAGAGACCGAGGTCTTGATTTCTCCTTCCATGTTCCACACAGATTTATCCATCAGGCCTAAACGATGCTGTGCTGCAGCTACTGGCTTCATCTTCCCGTGCAGCCACCGCTGATGACATCAGCAAATGGAACATCATCAAACTGGACACGCTGGCATCGCTGATGGAGCCCAACAACGGAGCCTGGGACCCGGAGAAGGTCAGAAAGCAACACGATTGAGAGTTCGGTTACTGTGTTACAGACCCCAATGCCACTGACCGTGTGTGTGTGTGTGTGTGTGTGTGTGTGTGTGTGTGTGTGTGTGTGTGTGTAGAGTAAGCTGGTGATTATGAGGTACCTAAGTGTGGATGGTAATAAACTGGGAAGTTCAGAACTGAATGTGATTGGTTCTAACGTCTGCTCGTTGAACGTCACAACACTGGAAACTATTTCTCCAGATGGTCTGAAGTAAGTACCCCCCCTCCCCCCATGTTGTGGTTATATCACTGAACGCTCCACAAACCTCTGATTGCGTACTTTAACATTGTGGATGAGATCCATCTGTGAGCATGTTCTTTGTTTCATGTATAGGAATGCCGATCTCCTGGACCTGTCCTCATGCTCCACTCAGCAGAAGACTCAGATGTTCACCATCGCTCAGTCGGCCTTCAGCTCTCAGCGCAGCAGCGCCAGAACCTACTTCCTGCTCATCAGTTCTTATCTGGGTAACGTTCCCTCACAGGGTTCTATAACGGAGTGGAAACCACAGCATGTTCTCAGATCGGATCTGTGTCTGTGTGCAGGTGGAGCTCGTCTACAGGACATACTGACTCTGTCTACTCAGAACAT
Source organism: Corydoras sp. C115 (assembly GCA_019802505.1). Classification (NCBI taxonomy): domain Eukaryota; kingdom Metazoa; phylum Chordata; class Actinopteri; order Siluriformes; family Callichthyidae; genus Corydoras; species Corydoras sp. C115. The sequence goes on from JAFMOC010000444.1 coordinate 84,230, forward strand.
CAGCATGGACATCATCACCTTCATCAACCTGAACCCTGCTGTCATTAAGGTACGAACAGAACAGTAGATAAGAACAGATGGGTTCTACAGCCTTATTTAAAGAACTATCTCCTAGTGCTCGTGTGTTTGTGTTAGAAGGCTTCAGGACCTTCTCTGATCATCTCTGCAGCTTTTACATGCAGATACCTCATTGTGTCTCCAGGTTCTGAATGTGAGTGCAGTGAGGGATCTGCTGGGGTCCAACCTGCCGGACCTGAAGCTGTTTGCGAATGCTCCTGTGGTTCAGTCCTGGGTGACAGATCAGTACCAGTCCGATTTAAACACCCTGAACATTGGACTGGTGGGGGGTAAGAACAGCCCGGTCAGCAGCACCACAGCAAGCCCTGACCTGGGTGAGTAAGACCTCCCCTCCTCTGCACCACAGTCTCATTAACATCACTACAGTTTGAACTGGGGGGGTGCAGTAACATGTCATCATGTTTCATCATCAGTCACATGACCACAAGATATAAACTCCACCCACCCCCACCTGTGGACATTACACGCCTCTCATCACGCCTCATTAACGCTCCGCTCCAAATCAGAAGAATAATAAAAGAATGTGTTTATATTGCAGGATCAAGAGGTTCACAGCTGCGACCTACAGGGGGCGTTATCTCAGTGTTTTCACTGATTATTACAACATTCTATACACTATCATAGTACACACACACACACACACACACACACACACACACACACTCTCTCTCTCTCTCTTTAAACTTTCATCTGTCTATTATAACATTCTTTTTATGATGTAACGTTTAATTTAATTATTTAATAAAACTTCACATTTTATTACTGTTCATTTTAAAATTAAAGTTCTGTTCAGATTCAAATAAGTTACATTCATAACTTTATAACTCATAAGTTTTATTATTTATTTAAACCTTTGTCTTTTTAATGCATGGATTTCTGTTGAACTTTAAAAACATTGTAATTCTGTAATTAACTGTAACTTTAATAAAGCCGTTAAACATAATGACGTCCGCTTCGTTAATTCTCTGAAAGTAAAATAAAAAATGGAAATCACCAAACACACACACACACACACACACACACACACACACTCTTTGGGCAGTGCAGAGGGTCCTCTGAAGGTTCAGAACATTTCGTCAACGCGTGATGGAGTCATATGGCGACGACTTCCTTTGGAAGGAAATTGCAACAAAGTTGAAAGTTAAAAGAGGAAGTTGATACAGATTGGGGGGCGGAGCCAGCGGAGGGACCGATGCAGACTGCAGCACTCTGAATATCAGCATCATTCATCTGTAATACAGTAACAGTATGAAGACCCCCGTCCTCTTCGTCCTCTTCGTCCTCTGTCTGATCTCAGGTAAGGAACCGCACCTCATCTCATCTCATCTCATCTCATCAGCAGGAATGTGGAATAAAGACGGGCGTGTCCTGTTGTGTAGACGGGGGGGCGTTCAGGCATATTACAGGATCTGAAGGAGGAGGAATAACCATCAGGTGCAAGTACAGCAAAGCTCAGCGAGATCAAAAGAAAGGGATCTGCAGGTGGAACCAGTCAGGATGTGTGGAGGAGATCAGCATGAGAGCAGGTGGGAGGTGGAGCAGGGATTCAGGAAGGTTCTCTCTGATCCAGAACGTCACCTCACACACCCTCTGGCTCTCCATCAGTCCGCTCACCCAAAACGATACTGGAACTTATGCCTGCGTATTTAAAGAGGGTTCATGGAGAACCATCAGCACACTAGTGCAACTGAAGCTGATCAAAGGTAAGAGATTCAGTTCAAATGAATCAATCCAGCCTCCGCGGTCTACCAGTGAGTTCTCCACCCGCCCGTCCTCAGGAACCTCGGGTCACAGAGAAGCAACGGCGTACGCAGGAGGAGCCATCAACATCAAATGCAGATATCAAGACGAGTACAAAGAGAAGCACAAATCGTTCTGCAGGAAGGCAGCAGGTCAGCCGTGTGTGGAGCAAATCAGAACGAAAGGACTCGGGGAATGGTCCCACGAGAACAGGTTCTCCATCCATGACCACAGAACCCGTGGGTTCTTCACGGTGTTCATCACTCAGCTGACTGCTGAAGACAGAGGAACATACGAATGTGCTGTGTCTGTTTCTGAAACGGTACTGACCTTCACCGAGCTGGACCTCCACATCAGAGACGGTAAGAAGCTGCACATTAACAACAACCTACAGGGTTACCTCGTCCAGCAGGGACCTCGAACCCCCGACTCCTCCATCAGAAAGGCAGTGTTTTTAGAGAGCAGGGTTCTTCACACTCTTTGATCTCTGTCTGCAGAATGTCAGCTGATTATTTTTACACTCGTTTATAAGAATTAGAACCATGTCCATTTCTTTTGTAAGTGAACATTAGCTTCAGAAGCTTTGTCTTCGTTCATTTGTGAGTGTTCCAGATTTCATTCTAGAGTAGACGTCCTGTAGGAGAAGCTTTGACGGGACTGTTTGGTTTTTTAGATCTTTCCTTTGAGAAGTCCATCATCAAGTCTGTTCACAAAGGAGAACATCTGTCCTTCAGCTGCAGATACCCACAATCCCTCAGCAGTGAGCCCAAGTTCCTGTGTAAGAAAGTGCAGATGGGTTCCTGCTCTTATGAAGCATCAGTGAAGAAACTGAATTCATCACCCTCAGAACGCCTCGTTCTGTCAGATCAGAGAGAACTCCAGAGGTTCAGCGTGACCCTTAGGGACGTCAATGAACAGGACGTCAGGTCCGAGTACTGGTGTGGAGTCGAATCCAACTGGACATCGGATCAGGGCTACAAGATTTACCTGACGAAGGTTCTCCTGAGGAGCTCAGGTGAGCACGTCTCAGACATCAGAACCAAGAGTGTGGGGAACATCAGCATATTAATTAATATAGAGAACAAAATCAATGAACTAAAATGATGGCATCACAGACAGCTGACACCCGAACCGGCATGGCTCGGGTATGAGGTCAGTACAACCTGCATTCTTCTTTATTGCAGAACATGGCAACATGATTTAGGTTTGCATATGAACAAATTACAAAAGACCTGGAACCACGTCCCACAGCGTGAGACAACCTTCTGTTTCTCGTGCATCCATACCTTTAGAACCATTCATATTCTCAGACCGGCATTGTTTATATTATCAGTTGCCGTGGTGACCCACAGTCTGAGATTTCACTTTCAGATGAATGAGTTAGTCCAGTGGAGAACCTGAGCATCTCCACCAGCATCTGCTAGAGTTCTGCAGCAGTGCATTAAATACACAACATGAAATATAAAGAACCCAATGCTTCTGATCCACATGTAGACCTGGACTCATCACCCTCATCCTCACCCTCATCCTCATCCTCATCCTCATCCTCATCCTCATCAGCCTTACCTCCATTAGCTCCTCCACCAGGTGAGAAAAGAGGAACAACAGAACTTAGATCTGAATTAAATGTTTTTAAATTTAGAAATGAACAGACTGTCTTATCTTTGAAGTTACTGAACAGTATTAATGATGTAATTAATGATGTAATTAATGATGTTTTTAATGATGTAATCAATGATGTATTAATGAGGAGTATTAATGATGTAATTCATGATGTAATTAATGAGGAGTATTAGTGATTGTATTAATGATGTATTAATGAGTATTAACTTTAGATTAATACTCTGCTGTCCACTGTTCTCCGTGTTCTTCAGTACAGAGAAGCTTGAGAAGCTTAAATATAGATTCTGAATTCAGAACCTGTTTGTGGTTGCTCCTCAGGTTCTCTGGCCTCCACTCTGGTTCCTGTCTTTGGAACTTTGGCGGTTCTACTGATTGGAATTTCCAGTCTAATTATAATTCTACATAAAAAACAGAAGAAGCAAGGTACCCCAGTTCCAAAAGCACACACCGTGTTCACATGCAGATAAAGCCCAGTGTTTCCTGATGGTTGTGTCAGAACTGGAGAACTGTTCTTCCATTTCAGGTTCTGCGTTCTAATTTAACATGGACATTAAACCCAAGCCTAAGGTTTAAACTACAGGTCAACAGCTCCGGCTCAGTCCTGTTAGAACGTTGGTTTTTTTTGGTCTGAGGACAGTTTTGATTGAGGTTGTGAATGATTAATTAAGTGCTGAATCATCATGTTTTGTATTACGGATCGTATTATTAATTATCGTTAATCGTTATGTATTTCTGTTTCTTAATCCTATCTGCATATCGTGTGTCAGCAAGTTCTACAGGCGAGAGAACACGTTCTGCTGCTGAAAGAAAATCAGCGGTGAGTTGAAATATTCGGGGCAACTGGATTCTGTCTTTACCTTTAAAGTGGATTAATGATCCGTCTCTCTCTGATGTTAGATTCCTCTTCATACCTGCGACTATGAGCAGATCGTATACACCGGTGAGCCTTCCACCTCGGACCCTGCTAGCTCTGCAGATGGTTCCGCTGCTCAGGTCAACTTAGAACACTCCAACACATACGAGATGGTTTATACAACTGCAGAACTACCCACAATTTCTTGTGATTCTGCACCGACTGTATATGTTACTGCACAGTTACCCACTGACCCTTCAGATCAGAACATCTACTCAAATTAATGACTCCAAAATGCCTTTAAACATCACCTTTAATTCAATCTGCTCTCTGTGGTTCTAACATCCCAGAGCTGGTTCCACCAACCAGGAGCTCCACCAACCAGGAGCTCCACCAACCAGGAGCTCCACCAACCAGGAGCTCCACCAACCAGGAGCTCCACTAACCTGGAGCTCCACCAACCAGGAGCTCTACCAACCAGGAGCTCCACCAACCAGGAGCTCCATCAACCAGGAGCTCCACCAACCAGTGTTGTCTCCACACACAACAGGACGAAGGCGTGGTCCTCAGATCTGACAGATGAAGAATGCACGACATTAAAGCGGGCTTTCAAAAGAAACAAAGGGCAAACACCTCAGCTCCACCCCCCCTCCACCCCGTTCTACTGCGCCCGCGTCGGGTTCTAAAAGCTCCGACTGACTGATGGATCTTTGATTCTTCAGGCCTCCAGTCATCTCATTTGGTTTTTAATTTAACAGCAGGGTCTCCTCCATGTTCAGCCTCAGGACCCTCTGAGAGGTGGAGCTTCATCTCAAAGCAGCTGAACCCCTGAAGAACCAATGAGGCAACGGTGGAGAGGAACAACTCCATTACGAGACATTGACTTTAAAAAACTGAATGCTGTTGTAATTAATGTAAAGCTGAAACTGAAGGTTCGATTCTGGAGATCAGTTCCTGTACAGATGTGTAGATCAGTTCCTGTACAGATGTGGAGTCTGTCCCTCTTCTTTATTTTGATTTCTTTGCTACAAGTTCCTTAATTTCCTCCCAAAAATATCAATAAAGTTCTATCTTCTCTTATCTTCTCCTCTCTTATAAGAACGCCGTAGATAAGACCTCTGCTGGTCAGTTAGAGTACTGCAGTAGGGGCTGCTTTGACGACACCTGTTGGAGGCGGGGCTTCCTGTGGTGAGCAGCTGGTGTCAGGTGAAACTCAATCAGACAGAGATTTCATTTCCTCAGACTCACATCGACCTGAAGCTCCACTCTCAGGTAAACATGTTCTCCTTACAGCAGAGATCAATGGAAACCGTGCCACATTGGTTATTAATCTGATTGATCTTTTTAATTAGTGCTGGACTGAAGGGTCTAATTAGTGCTTGACTAAATATTTTAATTCATACTGAACTGATGGTTTTAATTAGTGCTGGACTGATGGTTTTAATTAATGCTGGACTGATGGTTTAATTAGTGCTGGACCGAAGGTTCTTTAAATGAGTCCAGCAGTGATGGGAGTGGTATCTCACTGGTCAGGGTGTTGGTTTATCAATCTGAAGGTTGTGGGTTCAAATCCCAGGTCCACTGAAGATAGCAGTGTGGGTCCTTGAGCGAGACCCTTAACCCTCACTGCTGCAGGGATGATGTGATGAACCCTGCGTTCAACTTGTAAGTCGCTTTGGATAAAAGCGTCCAATAAATGACCAAATGTAATGTAAATGTAGTGATGTCCACACGGCTCTTGTGTGGGACGCTGATCTGGTTAATTAAAGTCGTTCTGTTTATTTACAGTTGATCATTTTTGCGGCTGATTAAAGGAGTTTGTACCTCAAATGATAATGAGGTTATTAAAGGTTATTAAAGGTTTTTTACATGTTTAGGAAACGGTGAAATTAATTTACATCTTGTAATCAGATTATTAAAGATTTAACTAATGACCTTTTGTTCTGAATTGAATCATAACGAGTTTCTGAACGTTAAGTCATCCAGATGAACGACCACGGCTCCCAAACGTTTGATCTGATTTTTAATTATTCTTCATAAAGATCTTTAATTAATAACATTATTAATGATTGTTAAAAAATCTATTATAAATAAAAGTGAAGAGATGAACAAATCAAATGAATTTAATTAATAAAGTTTGACGAGTTTGCATCTGATGTCATAATGTATCATTGATCAACAGATCAGAACATTATAGACCATCAGAGCAGAACGTGTGTATTGTATTGAAACGCTGAGTCATATTGCTTGTAGAACCAGTAAAACCAGTTCTGAGTGAGTGTGTGTGTGTGTGTGTGTGTGAGAGAGAGAGAGAGTGTGTGATGCTGTGGGTTGAAGCTGGTTCAGTTCATGTAAACAGTTCTGTTGTGAGATCCTGGTCCAGCGTTCCAGCGTTAGCTACGTTAGCGTCTCCATGGCGTTTCAGGACTTTCGTCCTGTATGAGGACGTCCTCTGTGATGCTCTGTGATCCTGAGGTCATGATTAAATTCCACATAAGTCCACAGCCAAAATCTTTAGAAAGGGGGGTGTGCCTCTCACCTGTCAATCACAACAACATGAAGATTACATGACGAGGACTGAAGATGATGGAGTGTTCACAGCATCGTTATAACACCAAGGTGTGAGGGTTAACCTCTCTGACCTTCAGACAGAACCTCGTCATCACATCTCCATCTGCTGAATCATCCACCTCCTCCATAATCCATCCACCCACAAACACAATGACGCCTACTGAAGCAGAGGACTCGCTTTCATCGTCTAATAGATTTCAATAATAGTTCTTTAATCCTGAATAATTATAAATAATAATGAAGGTTATTATTCCCATTAATGATCCTCTTTGATGTTGAATTGCACACCTCTCCTCTAATGGAGGTTCTGTTTCCTGAAGGTTCTGTTTGTCAGAGATCGCCATGAGGAAGCCTTTCTTCTATGTTCTTCTGTTCTCTGGAACTTTATTTTACAGTGAGTTCAGATTTATTCTGTTTTATTGATTTGATAACATTTTACAGAACAATAATTTATATTAATGAATTTAACATCAGTGAAACATTTAATCAGCTATCAGTCCACACACACACACACACACACACACACACACACCTGCTGTACTGTAGGTCATGATGGAGATCCTGATGCAGGTGATGGATGTTGTGATGGTGGATGTTGTGGTGGTGGATGTTGTGGTGGTGATGCAGGTGGTGGATGTTGAGATGGTGGATGTTGTGATGGTGGTGGTGGTGGACGTGGTGATGGATGTTGACTCCTGTGTGTGGTTGGTTGTAGGTTCTGTGGGGGCCGCTCAGCCGGGGTGAGTTTGTTCTCTAAACGTTTTATTCAAATAGAGATTTTTTTTTAAATGAAAAACATCCAACAAAGAAACGAATAAAGTGATGGATTTAATTCTAGAAACATTCCTGGTGATGTTTTTAAATCTGTGAGATTTATTTAATTGATCATTTAGTAATTAATCACATTAATGATCAGAATTAATTAATAATCTTATGTTACATTTTGCCTTTGATCTGGATTCTTCACTTCCTGTGTCTGTGATGGAACCACAAACCCAATGATTACAGAACTGTGAGTGTTCATGACACTCACACACACACACAACAGAAAAAAAAGATTTCTATGAGTATGGATTATAAGGTTTCATTGGTCTCATGGTGTTAACTGAAGGTTCTTGTAACTCTTCATGGTTTATGGTTTTGGGTGGGTCGGTTGGTGGATGGATGGATTTGGGGCTCATTTTAAAGTGCAGGAGATGGAGTTTGAGGAGCTCCTTGCTGATGGCTTCTTGTTCTCCGTATCAGCTGAAGGACTCCTCCAGCGAGTTCCTGAGGTGTGTGGGAATTCCATCAGGACCTGATGCAGGACAGCAGAACATCCTCAATCTGAAGAGCCTGCTGGAAGCTCTGCTGGACGTCTCCTCGTTTACAGTAAGAGATCTAGATCACATTCTCACTGAAGATCTCAAACATCTCAACTCCAGGTTCTGGTCATTAAGTCAACATGCTATGAAACAGATGGTGGCAGGGGGCGCTAAAGCTGTGGAGTGCAGTCAACTACCCTGGATCATAAACAGTCCATTACAGGGCAGAACCACGTCCCCCCCCCCCCCCCCCCCCCCCCCCACACACACACATATATATATATATATATATATATATATATATATATATATATATATATATATATCATGACATGGAGCCATTAAATAGCTTCATACACACTCATAATGTTTTAAACTGAAGCTAATAAAGGAATCCCACACAGACACGGGGAGAACATGCAAACTCCACACAAAGAGAGCAGGAATGCAGTGCAGGATGTTTTGTCTGAAGTGAGAGCACTGATGAAGTTTAAACTGTAGAACCAATCAGAATGCAGGGATGCCACCATGTGACGAGGTGTTTCCTCTGATCCTCAGAGATCAGAACTGGGCGGAGTGCCTCTCCTGGACCTCTCTGCTGGACTGACGGTCAACTCGACAGCATCGCAGCAGAATGGTGACCTCATCGGGGCGTGGCTTCAGATGAAGCTGACCCCTCTGCTGTCCTCCGTCTCTCAAAACCTCCTCACCTGCCTCGGCAACGCCAACCTCAGCTGCCAGAACTACCAGACAGTGTAAGGACACACCTACACAACCTCATCCACACATGAACCACACACACCATGCATCACTGAGTGTGTGTGTGTGTGTGTGTGTGTGTTCCAGGGTGCAGCTGCTGAATCAGAATGGTTCCATGTTGAACACGGAGCTGCAGGGATGGATTTACTCTTCCTTCATGCAGCCCTTCTTGTCCACTAACGGTTCTGCAGGTAGATCCCTCAGACAGCTTGAGGTCCACTGCACACAACAGACTCACTGAGACTGAGTGTGTGTGTGTGTGTGTGTTTGGTAGGATGTGTGCTTCCCGGGGACACCACTGAGGACTGGATGATGAAGAATTTTGGTTCCTTTTCAGTCTGGGCACGAATGAAGGACTTGATGTCCTTTAATCTGGACTTCAGTGGGGTAAGGAACAGAACCATCCCGTTCTACCTGCAGGTCCACTGTGGCGCCTGAGGCTTCAGGGGGTCCATCAGCTGGTGGTGTGAGGGACCTTTGAGGTTGGGTGTGAGGTGTGGGCTGGTATGAACAGTGGTTTGTAAGTAGAACCACATGTAGGTGGAGATGAGGGAGTAAACACACACAGGGAGGAGGTACATGAACCACAACACTGCAGAGCATCAGGATGATGAGGACGATGAGGATCATGAGGATGTCGCCTCAGGAGAGTGAACACGAGTGAGCTTCCAGCATCTGGTGTCGTGATCTGAGTGAACCGGCTCTGAACAGATGAACTCTGGGTATGAGGAGAACAGGAGTGAAGGAACCGCCCATCAGATCACATGGTGGCTGCAGAGACCTTTAACACTCAGAGTTAAATAAACACTCTAACAAATTGTTGAGCCACGTTCACATTCTGCTCCTCACTGAACAATCAGCACCTGCATATTTGCCCCACCCGAGTTCCTGATACGCAAGAACCAGTCCATCAACATTCAGCCTGAAAGAGAGAACCAGACCACGTCATGGAACAGACCCAGCACCTTCAGAACAGTCCCGATGCTGTCCTCAAATGTGATGATGTCCTCAGAGAAGAAAAGTCCATGATTTTATTCTTACATAACATTAAGCAACCACACAATGTGGAGAACATGCTAATGCCACACACAAGTCCCATAGTCAGTCCCACATCATAACTCCACTCAGGTGGTTCATACTGAATGAGTTGAAGTGTCGTGGTTCTATGTGCTGGACCTGTCCTGTGGTGCTGGAGGGGTGTGTTTGTGTTTGTGTACAGATCACTGAGGCGCTATACAGAGGCCGATCCGTCCACGTTCTTCAGCCCTCACTCTGAAATCTCTTAAAACAAGCTGAAAAACGTGCAGGGTTTAGAGTGAGGGCTGAGGAACGTGCAGGGTTCAGAGTGAGGGCTGAAGAACATGCAGGGTTCAGAGTGAGGGCTGAGGAACGTGCAGGGTTCAGAGTGAGGGCTGAAGGAACGTGCAGGGTTCAGAGTGAGGGCTGAAGAACGTGCAGGGTTCAGAGTAAGGGCTGAGGAACGTGCAGGGTTCAGAGTGAGGGCTGAAGAACATGCAGGGTTCAGAGTGAGGGCTGAAGGACATGCAGGGTTCAGAGTGAGGGCTGAAGAACATGCAGGGTTCAGAGTGAGGGCTGAGGAACGTGCAGGGTTCAGAACCTTTTCATCTCATTGTTGAAGTTGAACAGATGTTTTTGTTCCATCCCCACAGCTGGATGTTCTGCACCTGTTGAGTCCAGAGCAGAAGGCAGAACTCGTGCTGTATCCTGAGATGATGGGACTGGACAATTCGTCTCTCGGTGTGGTTCTGGAGAGTCTGATGGGTTCTCTATCGTCCTCTGGAGCGAATGTGAACAGCAGCTACATGTGGAACCGAGGGTACTATGCTGAGGTTCTGAACGATCCTGAGGATCCACTCAGAGAGGTGAGTCTGAGGACCGTCCTCATGTTTCTGATGTGAAATGTTCTCGATGAGAGACACGTGGTTCTGCTCCTAAATCCAGAGGTATTAGAACCACTCTCGTGTTTGGAGTGGAGCTGGTATGTTCTTTTTACGCCTGTGTGGATGAGCACGGTAGTGGGTGAGTTACTTCAACCAAAACAGGAACCAAATCTAGAACGTTCAACCTTTGGTATCTGTCTGAAGAACTCCTCAGGTGTAAGTGCGTGAGACCCAACAACAAATGGAGTAGCATGCTGCAGCAAGCGGGTTCTCCGGGGTGGAGGCAGAGCGGGTGGGTGCAGTGGAGCGGGGGTTAACGATGTGTTGCTGTGCAGGTGCTGAACGGCGTGGTGAGCGTGTTCCCTCCCGTCGGCAGTCTGGTCCATGAGATGGCTTCCTTCTCGAGTCAGGTAACTCCAGACACGTCCCACCATCTGCAGACCTGTCTGCAGAACATGTTTATGGAACGTCCTCTCTGTTGGGTTCTGCTCCAGAGCCTCCAACCCACCAACCCGGGTGCCATGCCCTACAAATACCATCTGAGTGGGAGCAGATAGACCCTGAGAACAGTGAGGAACCTTTTAATGGTTCCCACATCACGAGGCTCGGGTTCAGGTGGACACACGGCGTTGCTCCGCCCACTGCTAGATCATGTCTTAATTGGAATGGAGCATTAATCAGGAACTACTTCACCTCTCCTCAGAACAACCTGAGCACCGTGAGCGGCGCCACGCTGGTCCAGGTCATGCTGAACTGGACTCTGGCACAACTGGCGGCACCGTACAAAGACAGCGGCGGCGCCGTCCAGCGGCCGTGGTTCCAGCCGACAGATGTTGACAGCTGGTTCACCCACGTGGTCTCTCCCATCCTGCACCAGTTCCTCCCTGGGGTCATTCCACAGAGCCTCACTGCCGTCTTCCAGAACCTGTTGTGAGTTCCTACACATCAGAGTGCTTTGATCTGGGTCCACCACGTCCACCACCTCCACGTCCACCACCTCCACGTCCACCACCTCCACGTCCACCACCTCCACGTCCACCACCTCCACGTCCACCACCTCCACGTCCACCCATTAAACACACACAGCTGATCATTACAGTGAGCTGTAAACATCAGCCGGACACTTTATTAGAGTCCTAATCTCTCGCTGTCTCTCTGTCTCTCTCTCTCTGTCTCTCTCTGTCTCTCTCTCTCTGTCTCTGTCTGTCTCTCTCTCTCTCTCTGTCTCTGTCTCTCTCTCTCTCTCTCTCTCTCTCTCTGTCTCCCTCTCTCTCTCATGTGTCTTTATTTACTGTAGCTTCATGGAGAACCCTGAGAACATCACTCAGGACGTTTGCAGCGTCTCTCTGGATGACTCCTGTCCTGTAAGAATCAAATCTATTATTCATGATCTCACACGTGACCAAAAGTATGTGACCCACCTCCAGCTGTGATGGGGTTTCTGTAGTTCCTTTTAGTTCCTGTAAATGGAAAGGTTCCTGTCTGTTAAAGACTGAATTGATATAAACTACATCAACAAAAGTCTTGGGACGTCTCACCTTTTATTGATCTATCCAGATCTGTGAGGTCAGACACAGAGGATCACAATCTCTGTTCTAGTTCGTCCCAAAGGTGTGGAGGTCAGAACTCAGTCAGTTGTAGTTCTGCCAGAACTACAGAACTACTCTGGACACATGTCCTGAACCTTAATTTGTACACCGGAACAGAGTTCTAACCAGAAAATGGCTCATGGTTCATTGTTGAGCTGTGGAAAGGGGGCAGAGTTCCCCTCCACCTGGTCATGTGATGTTAGAACGTTTGAGCTCATTGAGAACATCTGCAGAACTGAGAACATCTGTCCTGAAAGAATGAGGCCATGAAGATGACTCAATAATAAAGACCTCAGACAGAATGAGGGCTCATCATTTTGGTCACATGTTCATGTGTTCTGTAAAGTGATGATGATGATGATGATGATGTTTCAGACGACACACCCGGTGGAGCAGATGGTTGTGGTTCTGCAGTGTGCAGCGGATACTAATCTCAGTTTAACAGAGCAGACTCTCGGCCGTCTGACCAGCGACCTGACGGAGAGTCTGAGCGTCCTGCTGAACCAGCTGGTCAACACGGTACGCTCCACCAACACTCACGGAACCCGCACCACCCGCCCCCGCTCTGCTACATCAGTTCCGTCAGCAGTCTGTGCATCAGGGTTCATCAGTTCTGCAGGTTACCTGCTGCTGTTCCTTCTGTTCTCAGAACTTCAGTTCTCCAGACTCCCCTTTTGCAGACCTTCTCGACCGAATTCATTCGCCACAAGAGGGCGACCTACAGAACGAAATGTTTTTGAGAATGTGGTTCCACCTGAAACTGAAGGAACGCCTGCCCTACCTCACAGCTCCGTACCTCTCCTGCCTCAGCATGAAGAACTTCAGCCTGCAGAGCTTCCAGACTCTGTACGTGCTTCCATCACCTCCACATCAGATCATCTGTTAATCAGACTGCAGTCCAATCACACGTGTTCGTTTGTAATAATGAGTTCACGGGTTTCAGGGTGGAGGAGATGAGTAACAACATCGTCCTGATTCCAGAAGAAGGACGTTCGTTGGTTTTTGTGAACTTCATCATGCCGTTCCTCCTGCAGCACAACTTCTCAGGTACAAACATGTTCATTTCTGAAGCTCCTTCTGAAGGATTCCACTCGGTGGTCATCGTGAGGTCTGCAGTGTAGGAGGAGGTTCTGACGTTCTGGATGATGAATGATCCGTTATGACGATGTGTGGGAGCATGGTTACTCTTCAGGGTTCTGATTAGTTCCTCTTCCTCTGTTTCTATATCTGACCGCATGCTGATAAGGAGAACCACCAGGGTTCTGATATCCAACCAAACTGCATTTAATGTAAATGTGCAGATCACATGACCTGACCGTCTGATCTCTGTCAGATTTCTTTGTGAGGGACAGCAGTTCTGAGTGGATCCTGAAGAACCTGGGTGGATTCTCTCAGTACTCCACGGTGGAGGAGATGTACCTGCTGGATCCGAAGTTCAACGCCGTAAGTGGAACCCTTTAAGTTTCACGTTCCGTCGTCAGCGCCGGCTGAAGATTACTTGATGATTTATTGATCATCTCTCAATCAGCTGGAAGCTTTGAACGTCCTCACGCTGACCCAGCTGTCTGAGCTCATGGTTCGAGACCTTCCACGCCTTCCAGACAAGAAGCTGGTGATTGGGTCCGTCTTCAGCTTCATGCTGACATCTCCATCCACGATGAGGGAGCTTCCTCAGCTCGTCCTCCTGACAGTGCAGGTGAGGACGATGATGATGGAGGGTTACTGTATTACATCGGGTCCAAGATCCACAGTACAACCGGGCCTATCCCGTCAGTAAAGCAGTTTGTCATTGTGTATTTCAGGGAGCTTCTCCTCTGAGCTGTTCATCCAGTGAAGAAATGTAAGTTTGATCTTGAATCTGTTCTGTGATGTAGGAGAGTTTAATCGGAACCCCGCACCCCGGTGGACGTTCTGTAGCTTGAGATCTTCACCTCTCATGTTCCCTGATTTTAATGCCAGACAGTCATGAGGGCCCTCAGGAGTCCTTCTCGTTCCACCAGACCCAAAGTGGAGACGTCATGCTTAATACCTGAGAGGTGTAGCATGTTGATATTTGGTATGTTCTTCACCTGCAGGTTTGCATGGCTACATGAAGCTTTACTGTCTGTGGGACCAGAAGCTGAAGCTTTGATCTGGAGCAGCATCAGTAAGCTGACGAGCAGAACCCCTGCAGGTCTGTAACTCTCCTCTGCGTTCAGTCTAGAACCTTCTGATCAAGAGTGAAGCTTCAGGAACCCACAGGGTTCTGATAAACGTCTCCTCTGAACCCTTGGTTCCAGAGGCAGATCTGAATTCAGGAGCTTCATTAGAACTTTAGGGTTATGGTTCCTCAGATGGAACTGGAATGATGCAGGGTCAGGGTGAGGGACCGCAGACACACCCGAATGTTAGCACCATGGACGGGGTCGCAGGGTTCCTAAAAGTCTCTGGGGGGTGGGGGGGGGGGTGTTCTGTATGATGCTGACAGTTCTTTGTTCTGTTCTTTACAGACTGTGTGAACAGCAGCGCAGTGGTGAGTCTCTCTCTCTCTCTCTCTCTCTCTCTCTCTCTCTCTCTTTATTGGTTGATGTTAGTTGATGACCGTTTGGTTCTGGTTGTTTGCAGTGTGTCCTCGCTCCTCTGGACGGTCAGTTCTCAGATCAAAGCTTCATTATTCATTCTGTTCTCTAATCTGATTATAAATCTGATCTCCATTCCTCCCACAGAGTCCACCGTGTGTACCAACATCAGCAGGTGAGCAACACTCACACACACACACACACACACACACTCACACACATTCTACAGGTCTAGGGTTAGGGTTGGACCTCAGTGTGACCTCAGTGTGTTTGCTGTGTTGTAGTTCTGCTCTGGAACAACAGCTGGAAACATCACATGATCAAAGTCAAGCCTGCAGCTTCAGCATCACCGAGTACGCCTGTGCTCAGGTACACACACACACACACACACACACACACACACTCGAAATGGACTGTAATGTGATGAAATGTCTGATCTGAGGTCAGGTCGTCTTCTGATGTTTATAGTTGAAGAACCTGACCTCAGCTGACCTGGCCACAGTGTTGCTGTGTAATCTCCATGGTAACCACACCGTACCCCCCCACACATGGACCCTCTTCATGACCAAGGTGGGCCCTCTGCTGGGCCCGGCCCTCGACTTGATCACCGACCAGGTGCAGAAGGTGAGCAGATCAATCACCCTCCCCCCTCCGAGGTTGATGTGGACTGAACGCTGTGTTCCCTCTGTAGCCCCCACGGTGGAGCCCCTCTGTGGTCACTCTGATGGATGCGATTGGTCAGGTGACCCTCAGAACCTTTAACTCAACTGAACTCCAGGACGAGGCATTCACACAGCTCTGGTTTGAAAAGAGACTCCGCCCACTTTTACCTTACATGTCATCCAGCTTCCTGTCCTGTCTACTGAACCTCAACATCAGCTGCAATACCTACCACAGCATGTAGGTGGCACACACACACACACAGCATGCAGACATTATTCAGATAAAATAACCGTGTGTGTGTGTGTGTGTGTGTGTGTGTGTGTGTGTGTGCAGAGTGAAGGTTATGAATGAGGAGGTTGGAGTGATGTCTGCAGATGCTCAGATTTCCTTCTTTGTGTTTTTCATCCATCCATTTCTCCAACTGAATACAAGTGGAGGTTTGTAAACACACACACACACACACACACACACACACAGTTTTTATTGGATGTTTATAATGCACTGTGGTGTGTGTGTTCAGAATGTTCTGCTGGACTGAACTCCTCTGAATGGCTGAATCTGAACTTTGGAAATTTCTTCCAATTTGCAACGATCTCTGAACTTCAGGCGCTCAACCCCTCCCTCTCTGTGGTACACACACACACACACACACACACACACTGTACTCAGGGGTGCACATGATGCTTCTGTGCTCACATCGTGTGTGTGTGTGTGTGTGTGTGTGTCCACAGGCTGAGGTTCTGAACGTTCTAACAGCAGCACAGTTGGCTCAACTCAGCAGCTCCTCTGATTATTTCAGTTCTGTGGATAAGGTCACACTCCTCATGGACAATGTTCCAAATTCTGAGCTTGGTATGTTCTTCTCTCAGCTCTCCTCAGTTGTGATGGTGAGTGGTCACTCTGTGTACAGACACACGGCGGGCGTGATTAGAGCTGCAGATGATCGGAAGGTCGGTGGTGGTCTGTGTGATGTGTGTGGTGGATGTGTTAGGTGGATGGGGTGACACTGACCCCCTCAGTGAAGGAGGCGGTTCTGGAGCAGGTGTTTCAGAGGGTAGATCTTGGTGACCCCAACATGCCGGACTCTGAAGTGGAACTGTGGCTCGGAAATCGTCTGGAACCTTTCATCTCCAGCATTCACATTCCACAAGTTCATTTGATCTTTAACGTGATGTCACAACGAAACTGCTACATCACCCAGGAGGGGTAAACACACACACACACACACACACACACACACACACACACACACACGCACGCACGCATGAACCAACATTCAACCTGGTGTTCTGTATTTAAACAGGTATAGAGCGCCCTCTTGTGTTTAGACAGTGGTGTTGCTTCAGATCGTTTAACAAACCAAAAGCACCTCACAGCATCGACACTCTGAGTTCAACATCTGTGTTTGTATCCACATTTGTGTGTGTGTGTGTGTGTGTGTGTGTGTGTGTGTGTGTGTGTGTGTGTGTGTGTGTGTGTGTGTGTGTGTGCGCAGTGTGGCGCTGCTGAACTCTGCACAGTCCAGTTTCAGTGCTGAGATTCAGGAGGACATTTACAACCAGATCCTGCTTTCTCTGCAAGGTAACGTCCACCCCATAGAGAACTGATTCATTAATTTATTCATTAATCATTACATTAATTAATCATTAATTAATTCCTTCATTAAATACAAACAGATTAGTCTGATTATCAGGAGAAGCTGATGGTTCTGTAAATTTGCAGGTTCTCCTCCCCTGCGCTGTTACAGCGGTCAGAGTTACTTGTCCTTCTTGCAGTCGTCCTTCATGAGCTTCCAGTTTCCCAATCTGACCACCTTCCTGTCCCTGATGCCCCCGGGGCAGTCTGCAGAGGTCAGCAGCGGTCAATTAGAACCAGCAGGATGTTGTACTAGATGACGGTTAACTCGTGTGTGTGTGTGTGTGTGTGTGTGTGTGTGTGTGTGTGTGTGTGTGTGTGTAGTTGATGGACTCCGTGTCCACAGCTGAGCTGTCTCAGTATCTTCTGCGTCCCGGTTCGGTGGATGATGAAACTAAACTGTGTCAGATCTTCAGCATCTATAATAAAACAGAGGAGTACCTGCAAAAGGTATGGCCCCGCCCCCTCCATTCAGTTCCTCCACCTGTTTTCTAATCTTTATCTACCCCCTCATCCCACCACCACGTCCTCCACCCCACATTTCATCATCACTTCATTCCGTTCTCTACCTTCTGATATTTGAATTTTTATTTTAATTAATTCTTGAATTAATTGATCTTATTTAATCCATCAGTTTGTTTATTCAAGCGTCCGTCTCCGTCCAGCCTCCATCCTTTCCACTTGATTTGGTCATTATCAGTCAGTGCTACACCTATAGCTCCTCCCCTTTCTGTCTCCGTGCAGGAACCGGTTCCTCCTCCACCCCTGGCTGAGGAGACCTTGGCGTGTGTGTGGCCCCGGGCCCTCGGCGCCTCCTCTCAGGTGGATGTGGACAGATGGTTTAACGTTGCGCTGCTGCAGTATCTGCCCTACTTAAGCTTTCAGCAGATAAACAGCAGCATTAGCTCCGCCTCCTGCCTCGCCTTTCGCAAGTAGTATGTATTTCTGTTCCCTGTCCTGAGGCCTGTGAGATGTTCTCTTCAGATCTGGGGTCAGT
>JAFMOC010000444.1:107500-115000 GCA_019802505.1 Corydoras sp. C115
GTGACATCAGCAAGTGGAACATCACCAAGATCGACACGCTGGCCGCTCTGATGAACCCGTACGATGGAACCTGGAGTGGAGATCAGGTTCCACTCCCTCACTCACTCACTCTCTCACTCAGAGCTCTGTTTGATTGATTTGTTAATGTGTGTGTGTGTGTGTGTGTGTGTGTGTGTGTGTGTGTGTGTGTGTGTGTGTGTGTAGGTAAAGGCCATAGTGAGTCGGTACCTGATTGGTGGAACGAGGACTCTGGGTGTGTTTGAGCTGAACTCACTCGGTGGAACCAATCTGTGTGCTTTAGATATCAGTGTACTGCAATCCATCAACCCAGCGGATCTACAGTCAGTACCACACACACACACACACACACACACACGTTGTGCTGCTGTGTGTTATTCTGTACTGTGTGTGTGTGTGTGTGTGTGTGTGTGTTAGGAAAGCTGGCGCTCTGTCGGTGTCTAACTGCAGTCTGCAGCAGAAGCAGGTTCTCTTTGATCTGGCCCTCGCGGTCTTTAATGACAGAACGCTCTCCAAGAGCTCGCAGAACATCAGCACCATCTCCATCAACTCCTACCAGCTCATGCAGAACTATCTGAGTAAGAACAGAGCACCAGCACCAGCACCCAGATAACACTGTACACACACTCAACCTCTCTGTGTGTGTAGGTGGTGCCAACCTGTCCTATATACTCAACCTCGCTGTCTCCAACATCAGCATGGACCTTCTGACCTTCATCACCTTGAACCAGGATGTCATTAATGTGAGTGCTGCTCTGTGTGTGTGTGTGTGTGTGTGTGTGTGTGATGTCTTTTCTGAACTGTAAAGAATCAAACTTCTAATCTACAGGATGCTCCATCTGTAAGCTCACCGGACCATTAACCACAGTGTGTGTGTGTGTTTCAGATGCTGAATGTCAGTCAGGTTCGAGGTTTGTTGGGAACTAACGTTCCTGACCTGAAGACCTATGAGAACAACACGGTGGTCCAGCAGTGGATCTCCAGACAGCTTCAGTCTCAACTGAACACCTTACAGATCGGACTGACTGGTGGAATACCGTCCTCAAGCACCGGCACACACACACACACACACACAGAGTGTTTAGTTCCGCAGAGTGAGAGTGAATCAGAACCCAGGAGGAACGTAGGAACGGTGTTGTCAGAACCCACAGCTGAGGATCTGAATCATCTGATCTGATCATAAAGACAGAACCCATGCAGCTGACCGACAATCAGCTAGAACCCAGACCTTTACATCTCTCTCTCTCTCTCTGTGTCTGAAGGTTCGGGTTCTGGAGGCGTGGCCCTGTCCTGGTTGCATCAGCTCATGCTTCTGGCTGTTACCATAGCAACCCTGCAGCTACTGCACTGATTATGACATCACACTTTATCACACATGACGTTTCCTCCATCACCTTCAGCACACGTTACGGTCACCTGCTGACCTGACTGAGGGTTCTGTGAGGTTCCACTGTGGTTCTTCTGCCTCTGACGTCATCAGCACCTCCCATGATCAACTCAACTATTTAATGTCGTCTTAATATGAAAGTTTTTATTTTAAACGGTATCCACATTATCTCTTTATTCTGATTCCATCCTTTAAAACCGAAATCAGAACCAGTTCTGAGAAACCCACAAAGAAAGCAGCAGAACTAAAATAAGTGTCTGAGGGCTGCAGAACCGTGATGGTGTAAAGCTCATCCATTCAGCACCTCATTTAATTACAGAATAAAGTTTTAATGATTCTATAAAGTTTTTTGTGAATCTTGTCGCTTATTATGATTCATTTTCCAAAATAGAGTTGTACAAATCGCAGAACGATCATCAGTGAAAGGTGAACAGATGTTGCAACAGTACAGATGTACTCTTAAATTTAAGAACTTTCTTGCACTGCGTTCTGTTGAGAATTCGTTTGTAGTTCCGAACACTGACGCTAGGTGACGCTGGGGGGCTGATTTTCCTTCGTTATTCGTTTCCAAACGTTTTCTCGTTTGCATGCAGTAATTTCATTGTATGTCCACCAGATGTCGCCATTTCCGCAGTTTAATAACACTGAGCTCACAGCGGCTCACGGTCCGAAGAGCCTCTGAACCAGAACAGAGATTAGTGACCTCACCCTCAGCTCCTGGACCGCAGGCTTTCCTTCCTCACGTCCTGTTTGTTTCAGGTTTTAATTATTATTTGTAACGAATCCGTAAATCGGCGGGACGCAAACCGGTGTCCTGACCTGATCAACCTCCTGAGGTTCAGCCGCTGCCCCAAATCACAACCTCGTTCAGAAACGGCAGTAAGGCTCGCGTGGTGGGGTCCACGGGGCACAGGTTAAAAAAAAAAAAAGAACATACCAAAGTTCCTCAGCTGCATCAACAGCAATGATCCTGTAATTCTCACTCGTTCCACAATTCCAACCTCCTCCAGCAGGGGGTGAGATTGGGTTGAGTGGAAATTTCCCTGAGGTTCCGCGAACACAGAGACTGACCTGGCGGAGACGGAGACGTGTCCTCAGAGGAGGACGGTGTAGGAGACGTGTCCTCAGAGGAGGACGGTGTAGGAGACGTGTCCTCAGAGGAGGACGGTGTAGGCCCGCCGGCGGTGGTGAAGCTCACTGATGTAGGTCCCCACACGTCACCTGATGGAACTTCCATCAAAACTCCATTCACATTAAATCTACAAACCGCCTCTAGGTGGAGACAGTTCCACTTCAACTACACCCACATCACAATCAAGTCCCCTGTAGTTCCTGACACCGACACCGGGTGGCGACATTTCACATGTACTTTGTATTCTACTGAAGAACGGGAACTCCAGCTTCCTGCCCTCATGGTTCTTATCTATTGGCCCCTCCGGCGCTGACCGCTGACCGCAGCAGCTGACCGCTGACGCCGTTAATCCCAATCTCAGGATGTCCTCGGTCAGGAGACGTCTGGCTGGGCGCGGGGGTCCTCGGCCCCGCCCTCCCGCAGGATGTTGAGCAGGACTTTGAGGAGGGCGTTCTGGTGGAGGAGCCTGTCGGAGGCGCCGGCGAGCTCCTGCAGTCTGCGCACGGCGTCGCTCAGCTGCCGGCTCGTCTCGCGGTACAGCGCCTCCAGCTGGACGCTCTGCTGCTGCAGCTCGGCGTTGTGGGACTGCAGCGTCTCGGTGCGCCGCGTCAGGAGCCGGTTCTCGCGCCACAGGGACACCAGCTGCTGGGAGACGCGCTGCCTCGCCCGCTGCAACAGCGCCACCTCCCCCTGCAGGCTGCGAAGCTCCGCCTCCAGGAGGGCCTTTGGTCCCGCCCCTTCCTGAGAGGAGGAGTCTGCGTGCTGGAGGATGAAGCGCACCAGGTTGGGCAGAGTGATGCGGGAGCCCTCAGGAAACTTCACGCTCATGTGCTTCCTGTAGAACAGGAAGTGGTAAAAACATCAAAGACTCTTTATTGACGTTTTTTAATTATCTAATTACGTCTGTCCACGCAGGTTCCCCCACCAAAATCTAAAGACGAGGAGGCGGGAGAGGACAGAGGGACGGGTGGACGAGGACAGAGAGGTAAACGGGCAGTGGGGGGGGGGGGGGACTGACCTGTATCGGGGGAAGAAGATGAAGGTGGGGACTCGATCCACCATGAACTCCCACTGCAGGTCGTTAAGAGCAACGTTCACCCTGACACACACACACACACACACACACACACACACACGTTAACCATCCGCTGTAACACACAACCTCTAACAGAAGTGCAGTTCCTCACCTGGCCACCAGGACGGTGCTGTTTCCATGAAACAGTTGAGCCAGTCTGATGAGGAGGTGATTATAAAGCAAACAGAAGCCGCACCAGCCGGTGTAATAATACAGCAGCACGTCCTGCGGGGGGGGGGGGGGGGGGTCAGGGGGTCAGTCATTAATAATTAGGGACCCAACAAAGTACACTCACCTTTTCAAGGTTCATCACGATGTTGTTAAAGGAGTGTGTGGTCACTTCCTGTATGAGGGACTCTGACGGCTGTGTGTCCGTGCTTCCCACCAGGTGTCTGTGCAGCGGACTGAAGGGGGCGCTAAAGTTCACAATGAACTGTTCTACAAGAGAGAACACAGAGCCGACATCACGGTGCGCCTGCAGGACCGAGTGTGTGTCCCCGTCCTCCTCGATGATGTGTGTGTGTCCCCTCTTTGATGGTGTGTGTGTGTGTGTGTATGTGTCCTCTTTGATGGTGTGTGTGTGTGTGTGTGTCCTCTTTGATGGTGTGTGTGTGTGTGTGTGTGTGTCCTCTTTGATGGTGTGTGTGTGTGTGTGTGTGTGTGTGTCCTCTTTGATGGTGTGTGTGTGTGTACCCAGTGTCTCTCTCCGCGGCTCCTGCAGGACGTAGTGTGTGTCCTCTTTGATGGTGTGTGTGTGTGTGTGTGTGTGTCCTCTTTGATGATGTGTGTGTGTGTGTCCTCTTTTTGTGTGTGTGTGTGTGTCCTCTTTGATGACGTGTGTGTGTGTGTGTGTGTGTGTGTGTGTGTACCCAGTGTCTTTCTCCGGGGCTCCTGCAGGACGTAGTGTGTGTCGTCTTTGATGATGTGTGTGTGTGTGTGTGTGTCCTCTTTGATGGTGTGTGTGTGTGTGTGTATGTGTCCTCTTTGATGGTGTGTGTGTGTGTGTGTGTGTCCTCTTTGATGGTGTGTGTGTGTGTGTGTGTGTGTCCTCTTTGATGGTGTGTGTGTGTGTGTCCTCTTTGATGGTGTGTGTGTGTGTGTGTGTGTGTATGTGTCCTCTTTGATGGTGTGTGTGTGTGTGTATGTGTCCTCTTTGATGGTGTGTGTGTGTGTGTCCTCTTTGATGGTGTGTGTGTGTGTGTGTGTACCCAGTGTCTCTCTCCGCGGCTCCTGCAGGACGTAGTGTGTGTCCTCTTTGATGGTGTGTGTGTGTGTGTGTGTGTGTCCTCTTTGATGATGTGTGTGTGTGTGTGTGTGTCCTCTTTGATGACGTGTGTGTGTGTGTGTGTGTGTGTGTGTGTGTGTGTGTGTGTACCCAGTGTCTTTCTCCGGGGCTCCTGCAGGACGTAGTGTGTGTCGTCTTTGATGATGTGTGTGTGTGTGTGTGTGTATGTGTCCTCTTTGATGGTGTGTGTGTGTGTGTGTGTGTGTCCTCTTTGATGTGTGTGTGTGTGTGTGTGTGTCCTCTTTGATGGTGTGTGTGTGTGTGTCCTCTTTGATGGTGTGTGTGTGTGTGTGTGTGTATGTGTCCTCTTTGATGGTGTGTGTGTGTGTGTGTGTGTGTCCTCTTTGATGGTGTGTGTGTGTGTGTGTGTGTGTGTGTGTCCTCTTTGATGGTGTGTGTGTGTGTGTGTGTGTCCTCTTTGATGGTGTGTGTGTGTGTGTGTGTGTGTGTGTGTGTGTGTGTACCCAGTGTCTCTCTCCGGGGCTCCTGCAGGACGTAGTGTGTGTCGTCTTTGATGTCGATGATGGTGGTGAACGGCTGAGAGCGTGTGCCGTTGGGCGTGGCCCCGAGTCGCCGTGCCAGGGGCCCCGACAGGCGCGTGTCCAGCAGGTAGAAGCGCAGCGTCTTATTGGTCCGACAGTGCAGGCCGGCGACTCCGCCCTCCTGCAGGGTGGAGCAGCAGACGCTGTGATGTCCGTGGGGGGTGTAGTCGCGGCGGACGTTGCTGCAGGTGTGAGGCGCCGCAGGACGATGGACAAGCGAGTCCAGCGCGGCGTGGAGCTGCGGCGCCGGGCAGCGCCAACGCTCCCCCCATAACACCGCGCCCACACACACCTCACACACAGCGCGGGAACCCGCCCGGCCGCCGCTCACCAGCAGGGGGAGTGACCTGCAGCACCTCAGACCTGCCAGCGGAGGCTCAGAGCGGGCGGAGGTTCCCCACACGGAACACCCACGATATCTCAACACCACGTCCACCACCTGAGGGACACGGAGAGAGGGATAGGACCCACAGCACGGACCCTCAGCAGGGGGGGGGGTTCAAGGTGGGCGGAGTTTACCTCTGACAGAAACGGACTGCTTGAAAATGGACCATGAGGAAGAAACACGAAGAGGGCGGGCCCTTTGTTTAGCTCCACCTCCAGGGTGTGGCTCCTGTCCTCTAACGGCTGGATCCAGCCGAGGACGTCCTCTCGGTTCTCAAACACCCAGCTACACACGGCCTCGGGGGTGAAGCTCCGCTCCGAGCGCGGGAACACCTGAACAGGACACCATGTGACTGACCACTGACCAACCACACGCCAACATTCAGGTGTGTGTGTGTGTGTGTGTGTGTGTGTGTACCAGTGAAGTGTTGAAGCGACGGTGCAGATACACACTCTGATCTCTCCTCACGATTTCTCTTGCTACCTTCTGATTGGTCACCACAGCAAAACGCACCGCCCCCTGAGAATCTGAACCAATCAGAGGTCACCATCAGTTACCTCACCATCTCATTAAGCTGAAGTTCAAATTTAAAAACACAAAATCAGGTTAAAGCTGTGTGTGTGTGTGTGTGTGTGTGTGTGTGTGTGTGTGTGTGTGTGTGTGTGTGTGTGTGTGTACCTCGTCTCAGCGCATGCAGTGCAGATGTTAGGAAGGTGAGGTATCCCGGAGGCTGCGGTGATGCATTGAACTCAAAGAAGCCCACAACACCCTGCTACACACACACACACACACAGCAGGTGTATCCTGAGACGGTGGAATCGAGTCTTAACTCTCTCACTTTGTTTGCATAAAACTAAACCACACACAGAGTTTGTACACACGTGTGTGTGTGTGTGTGTGTGTGTGTGTGTTACCTGATGGTGAGATAAGAAGTTGTGTAAGGCTGATGAGGTGGGGAGGTAGGTGAGGGGTGAAGAAACTCTCCGAATAAAGTTCTCCACATACTCTGCATGTACCGGACCTTTATAATGTATAGGACCAAACCTACACACACACACACACACACACACACACATACACACACACAGAGTATATAACTTTAAAGATGTGAGTGTGTGTGTGTTCAGGTGTGTGTGTGTGGGGGGGGGGGTACCGTCTGTAGTACAGGTGAATCAGGGGGTACTCGTAAAGGTTCCTCTGTTTGCGACAGCGTCCCTGGTGCCACCAGCAGTTCACCGCCACAAACTGCACCTGCCCCCACAGGAAGTGCATCAGTCACATGATCAGAGAGGGGGGAACAGGACAGTGCACTTACAACAGGTACCTGAGTGTGCAGGCGCAGCGCCACCTGCTGGATGTGTTCCCTGGCACCGATGGAGTGAGCGCACCACGGCGCGTAATAAAAGAGAACGGTCACATCCGACTCCTCCATCAGCCCCGGAACCTGCTCCTCCTGCCCCAGGAAGAGGTCCAGCACCGGGGCGGAGCGCTCAAAGAACCGGCCCGGGGGCCGGGCCACCGCCACCACGCTCCTGACCTGACTGAGGGGAGGGGGGCAGCTCTGTGACGTAGTGACAGTAACACAGCCCTCTGGTGGCTCATGGCTGTAATTACAACTGGATCATTGAGAGTCACAGTGGCACTTTTATTCTGTATGCAGTCTGTCTGTCGCTCAG
>JAFMOC010000444.1:117500-130000 GCA_019802505.1 Corydoras sp. C115
TTTGTTTTTCGTTCTTGCTGATTGATTAATGATGTGTCTATTTTGGAATATAGTGTAATGATCTTTATTACTTTTCTTTAGTACTGTATAGTTAATACATAAATCAAACTTAATCTTGTAAGCTTTATGTTAATTGTAATATTAACTGATGTTCTAACTTATATAGTAATAAACGTAAAGAACACTGATGATGACTGAATAATGAGTGAATGATTATAGAGTGTTTCTGAACGTTTCTGTTTCTTTATTTTAAGGTGAAGCTCATATTAACTTTATCCAAAAGAGAGCAGTGTGTGTGTGTGTGTGTGTGTTTGTAAGCAGTGTGTGTTTGTGAGCAGTGCGTGTTTGTGAGCAGTGTGTGTGTGTGTGTGTGTGTGTGATTTATGAAGATCAGATAATTTACATTTTCCATGACAGGATGTGATCATTCATCAGAATGTTCAGAACCTCAGGTGTTTTACCTGATCATCATCATCATCATCATCTTCATCATCATCATCATCATCTTCATCACCTTCATCATCATCATCTTCATCACCTTCATCATCATCATCATCATTATCTTCATCACCTTCATCATCATCATCATCTTCATCACCTTCATCATCATCATCATCATTATCTTCATCAACAACATCATCATCATCTTCATCATCAGTGTAACCCTGTGTTGTGGCTTTCACTTTGATGTTTATTTATAGCTCCTAATTAAATTAAAGGAACCTACCAAAGTGCACAGTGAACCCTGTTCTCAGGTGATGTCATTCTGATCATGTGATTTCTGAGTGAATGTGCTGCAGCAGCTGATGATGATGATGATGATGATGATGATGATAATCAATAAAATAAATAACACGGCATAAACACTGAAATTAAATCAGCATCAGCATCAACTGCACAACCGCTGCCCGAAGGGCCGACCTGCATCGGAACTCCGAGGTGTACAGGGTGAAGAGGAAGGATGAGATCAGGTGACCACCTTCTCAAACTGTACACCCAGGAGGTTGATGATGTCATCGTCCACTCTGACCTGCTGCTGTTGAGGGGATCCCGGGGGGGGGGGGGGGCCTTCCCTAAAAGCTGACTGTGTAAGTGATGGGATGTCCACATAGTTTTGGGGACGTTTTGGACGTTACAGGGACGTGTTCTTCTGCAGTGGCTTCAGAGGGTGTTCCACAACCCAATACATACTCAGGTGTTCCACGTCTCTCCACTCTGAGAACCCACCAGAGAACCCACACCGGGGAGCCTCTGCCACGCTGCCCGCCCGTGTGCTGGAGCTTCGCCTACCCCTCACCTCTGCTCGGACATCAGAGACGGCGCTGCCCTCTTCACCGGCCCGTGACCCAGAAGGCCTTCCACTGCTCGTTTTGTGGGAAACGGTTTTCCATGTCGGCGCACATAATCATCAATCAACAAGTCGAGCTTAATCAACAAGTCGAGCTTAATCAACAAGTCGAGCTTAATCCTTCAGACTGACAGCTCCCCGGGCCGCGCGGGGGTGCGCGCGCACGCCGTTCAGATCTGCGCGCGCTCGTGTGCACCGTGCACGCGCTCGGTCCGGGCGGCGGAATGGCGAAGCGGGGAAGTTAACGTTTAATTAACTTTAATTAGAATAAAACCGTCAGGTTCTGAAGAAAACGCGAGACAGAGCGCCGTTATAGCGGACAGACAGAGAATGGAGCACGTGGACTCGGGTAAGATCACAATTAACACTTTAAACAAAGTTCTGTCACGTCGTCGAGCTAACTGAGGTAAACCTGTCGAGACCTGTCCTCCGTCTCACCAAGACCTCGAAAATACCTCTAAACTACCTCAGAGACCTGTCCTCAGTCTCACCAAGACCTCGAAAATACCTCTAAACTACCTCAGAGACCTGTCCTCCGTCTCACCAAAGACCTCGAAAATACCTCTAAACTACCTCAGAGACCTGTCCTCCGTCTCACCAAGACCTCGAAAATACCTCTAAACTACCTCAGAGACCTGTCCTCAGTCTCACCAAAGACCTCGAAAATACCTCTAAACTACCTCAGAGACCTGTCCTCCGTCTCACCAAAGACCTCGAAAATACCTCTAACTTCAGCTCTGATCCGGGTTCTTCGAACCATTCGAACCTGTGTGTGTGTGTTTACAGTATATATTTTATATATATGTATCAGTTATGCTAAGCTAACGTTTCTCTTTGATCTGCTGTGTAAACAAATCTCCATTGTCTGTTTTATTAAACTCTTCTCTATGGCTTTGTTGTTGTAATGTGGATGACGTCACCGTTTCCTTAGCAACCCGTGCTGAATAAGTAAAGAGCAGACAGCTATTGTTTCCGTTGCTTAATAAGAATCATGTTACAGTTTCAATATTTCAATCTGAAATATAAATGTAAATATAAAAGTTATTTAAATCATAAACTGCATAACTCTTACATCTTTTTAGTACAGATCATGTTTGTACACTTCTTTCATATTATCAGTTACACTGAGCATAAGGACAGACCGTCTGTCCATCGTTTTTTATATGTTAGTTTAAAAAAGACTCTTCCCCACCTGTGTGTGTGTGTGTGTGTGTGTGTCTGTGTCTGTGTCTGTGTCTGTGTGTGTGTGTGGTGCAGTTTTTTCCTCCAGCAGACAGGGGGCAATCAGTAACCCACTTTTGGATCAGTTACCCAGCTACCAGTCACTGCTGTACAGGAGGAAGTCCAGCAGCAGCAGCAAGAAGCGCAGCTCCACGCAGAGGCGGTACAGCTCCACCAGCAGCTTCACTGGTAGCAGGAGTGTAGGTGGTGGAGCATACGACAGAAAGTGGGCGTATGGGAGGAGGACGGAGCGGACCATCTGCAGTTATGCTGAGGAAAGATCTACACGAGAACTGCCACTGTGCATGGAGGAGAAACGCAGACATAGGTGTGTGTGTGTGTGCATACCTGCATGCACGCACATTTATGTGTATAATGTGTGTGTTGTGTGTGTGTGTGTGTTCAGGGACCTACAGCAGCACAGAGATCTGGGTTCCTACTCTCAGTGGAGACTCAGTGCCAGTCACTACCTGAAGAGGCTAAAGGAGGAGGGGACCGTCGTTATGAGCACCTTACAGCTGTGGAGAAATGATATCCGCATCATCGAGGGTCTGTACACACACACACACACACACACACACACCCACAGTTAATGTATTAAGAAATGTTCTAATGTAAAAAGCAAACGGGATCTGTGGGTTTAAATCCCAGGTCCACTTACACACCCGGTGTGAGTCCTCATTACTCAAGGGCTCAGTGTGTAACGTTGTTCTGACCGCAGCCATCATGGTGAATGACCTGATGTAATAATGCCACAGTCTGATGAGACTGTTCTAGAAAGGGGGTTGAGAACGGCTGCTACTCTGCTGTGTTATAAACACTTACTATAAAATCCAACAGATTAATTTTAGTCATTAATAATTAATTTATTCACTTTTTATATAAAACTAAGAATGAGCACAATGTAATATTAATAATGTTGCTGTCTGTGAGTGCATCAGTGTAACACAACCACCCACAGTGTGTGTACAGTACAACTGACTTCCACAAACAAATGTACAATTCATAGATTTATGTATTAATCTGGTGTGTGTGTGTGTGTGTGTGTGTGTGTGTGTGTGTGTGTGTGTGTGTGTGTGTGTTAGGAATGTTTGGTACTGGCATTCTCTCATACTTCTGGTTCCTGCGTTTTTTGGTCCTGTTGAATTTTGTGATATTCCTGCTGATGTTTTCCTTCATTATGCTGCCCATCATCGTCTCCCACCATTCTAACCAATCCAGCATCACCAACCCCGGTACACACACACACACACACACACACACACACACAACTAATACATACACATCATTCACATTGTTTGATAACATAAGAAATGAATGTGTGTGTGTGTGTGTTAGTTACAGTTACTGAATGCAGCAGTACCCCTAACACCTCTCAGCAGGCTCTGATAATGTTCCACCAATACATCATCGACCTGCTGTCTGGAACAGTGAGTCCCCCCCCCCATGTTTCTTCTAAATCACACACTCACACTAAATCACACACTCACACACTAAATCACACTCACACACTAAATCACACACTCACACTAAATCACACACTCACACACTAAATCACACACTCACACACTAAATCACACACTCACACACTAAATCACACACTCACACACTAAATCACACACTCACACACTAAATCACACACTCACACACTAAATCACACACTCACACTAAATCAAACACTCACACTAAATCACACACTGAAACACACTAAATCACACACTGAAACACACTAAATCACACACTCACACTAAATCACACACTCACACACTAAATCACACACTCACACTAAATCACACACACACACACTAAATCACACACTCACACTAAATCACACACTCACACACTAAATCACACACTCACACTAAATCACACACTCACACACTAAATCACACTCACACACTAAATCACACACTCACACTAAATCACACACTCACACACACACTAAATCACACACACACACACACTAAATCACACACACACACACTAAATCACACACATCACACACTAAATCACACACTCACAATCTAAACACACACTCACACACTAAATCACACACTCACACTAAATCAAAAACACTCACACTAAATAAATCACACACTGAAACACACTAAATCACACACTGAAACACACTAAATCACACACTGAAACACACTAAATCACACACTAAATCACACACTCACACTAAATCACACACTGAAACACACTAAATCACACACTGAAACACACTAAATCACACACTAAATCACACACTCACACACTAAATCAAACACTCACACTAAATCACACACTCACACTAAATCAAACACTCACACACTAAAATACTAAATCACACACTCACACACTAAATCACACACACACTGAAACACACACTAAAACACACACACACATTAAATCACACCTGCAGCACCACATCAGAGTGATTGCAGTACTGAGGATCATCCACCACCCTAATTACACCTGCTCTGTGGGTCCTGATCATCAGAGAACAGAGTGAAGAGAAATAGATGGACTACACAATAAAACTACAAACCCCTTACATTTACAGAGTGTGTGTGTGTGTGTGTGTGGTGTGTGTGTGTTTGCAGGGTTTCTTGGAACATACATACTTGTTCTATGGTTATTATAAAGTGCAGCAGGTTGAGTTTCCTCTGTTCAGCTATAACATCCCATTAGCATACGTACTGTGTACCATAACCTACCTGCTGCTGAGTCTGCTCTGGATCGTCAAGAGGTACCTCATTCCATTCACTTAGAACCTGATTGTGTGTGTGTGTGTGTTTGAGATTTTTTTAGATAATTCATCCACTCTTGAGATGAATACCTCCAACTGACAGCTTCTGTTAATTAAACTGATAGAAATAAAGTAGAATTAAATTGTGTGTGTGTGTGTGTGTGTGTGCGTGTGTGTGCACGCAGGTCAGCTGCAGGCTTTAAAAGGAAACTGATTCAGGATGAAGATCGTTTTCAGAGTTTCTGTAATAAGATCTTTGCAGGATGGGATTTCTGTATCACCAATGAGAACGCAGCACGTCTTAAACACAGCAGCTTACTGTACGAACTCAAGGTACACACACACACACACACACACACACACACACTGTAACACACAGTTCTACCTCTGATCTCTGACATGTGTGGTGTCAGTAACAGACACACCCCCCCCATGTATTACAGGTGTATTACAGGTTGGTGGTTGGTGAAAGCTTCTTGCTCCTTCATCCTGTGTAATATTAATTAACTGGATTATAAATATAGATCAGCTTTATTGTTGTTTAATAATTGATTATTGCTTCATTTGTTTGGTATTGGTTTCTGATGGGTACATCTGAGAAGACATCCAGCATCCCAGAGCTGAAACTGTGTTGTGTTGTGTGCAGACTGATCTGGAGGAGGAGAGGATCAGACAGAAGATGGCTGAACGCTCTCGTAAAGAGAAATGTAGAATTTACTCCATCAGAGCTGCTCTCAATCTGTTTGTAGTTGCAGTTCTGATTGGCTGCTTCTACTGTATCTACAGAGCCACCATCTTCTCTCAGCAAGCGCAGGCTCAGGTACACACTGTGTGTGTGTGTGTGTGTGTGTTTATTTTTTAAGTTTGTATGATGTAATCAATTAGAGTTATGAACATGAAAAAATACCCCCCCATAAAACTGTAATATCAACATCACAATGATCATCTGATCTCCAACCTCCACCATCAAACATATCCTAATACAAACAGCTCGATAAACTGTGTGTGTGTGTGTGTGTGTGTGTGTGTGTGTGTGTGTGTGTGTGTGTGTGTGTGTGTGTGTGTGTGTGTGCAGGAAAACCAGCAGCACAGCTTTGTAGTTGAGCTGATGTTTGAGTACTTACCCTCCATCGTTATCACTTTGGCCAATTTCATCACTCCCATCATTTTTAATGTCATCATCAGCTTTGAGGATTATTCACCTGCCTTTGAGATCCGCTTCACCCTCATCAGGTCTGTACTCAAATTCAACACCACCAGGGCATTCTCCTTGCCACTGTCTCAACTATATAAAGAAACCTTTTACAGTATTTACCTTTTTATTGCTTTTTCTCTCTGTCTCTCTCTCTCTCTCTCTCTGTTCTAGGTGTGTGTTTATGCGATTAGCAAGTATTGGAGTTCTTCTGTTCTCTCTGTGGTCACAAATCACATCCTGCAGAGATGGACCCTGTACATGTGGATATAACCAAAACCTCTACCCTGTTAGTGCTGACACACACACACACACTCATATTTTTGTTGGTAGGTTTTCATTTGTGTTCCTGTAGCTGTTAGATGATGTGTGTTTAGGCTACACTCCACCCACACAGTCAGACTGAGTGGGGCATTTAGGACCCTGGTTTTCTCCACAATTCTAATCCATTAATAAAGATCAGCTCAGCGGAACAGTTACAGAACATCTAAACTGAGTCTGAAGAGCAAGTGTATCAGTGTGTGTGTGTCAGTGTGTGTGTGTGTGTGTGTGTATTAGTGCTGGGAGACACATGTAGGACAGGAGATGTATAAGCTGATGATCTTCGATTTTCTCATCATTGGAGCTGTTACTGTGTTCGTGGAGTTTCCTCGAAAGTAAATAACTCTCATATATTTTTATGAATATTTAATGATTTGTAATGAATAATTATTTAAATCAAACGTTCTTCATTAACACAGACCTCTGTTAAAACTGACCACATGCTTTCTTAGTTGAAATGTATTTATTCAAATGAAACTGACATCATGTTCATTTTATTTCTCATCCCCTAACGTCCCCCCCCCCCAACGTCCCCTCAGTGTAAATGTAAACGTTGTTGAATGCTGCTTGCTCTCGGTGTTTTCTGGATGAATGAGTGAACTGAGTCTGTGTTCAGGATTTTGGTGAATCATTGTGATTGGGTGTTGGTAAAGTGGTGGGGGCAGCAGGAGTTCTCCATCCCTCAGAACGTTTTAGAAATTGTTTATGGGCAGACCATCTGTTGGATCGGCACCTTCTACTGCCCCCTGATGCCTGCAATCAACACCATCAAGTACTTCGTAATGTTCTACATAAAGAAGGTCAGAACGCGTCCCTCGCTCTACAGTTCTAACATCATTCATTATTGGGATCATTGTGGATTTAATTGGTTCTAATCTCCATCATAATCCGTACAGTAACCACGTGAAGCTGGGATTAGAACCTTCTGTATTTGGATGTTGTTACAGATGACGCTGGTGAATAACTGTCGTCCTGCGTCACGCCCATTTCGGGCCAGTAGCTCCACCTTCTTTTTCCTGGCAATGCTGTTGATTGGTTTAGCATTGGCTACACTCCCTGTTACAGTCAGCATCGCACAGTGAGTCTCTCTCTTCTCACTCACACACTCACACACACACACACACACAGAAGGAATGTATGTGCATTCTTGGATGTGGTGTGTGAAGCCTGGTGGCGGTTGTGTGATATGATGATGTCACTGCAGTTTCTGATAACATAAATTCACTGATAATTGGACGGTTCCAATGAGTCTAGAATGTGGCATGATGGATCCACCTCACACAGCCTGCCCCACCCCCACACACACACAGTGGACCGGATACCACATTCTGACTGTCCAGCTATAACTCAGTCTTCTGATGATGTAGCCCATCTTCCTCACGGTTGTACTCTGTGATTATTATCTGTGTATCTAGAGGGTTAGCTCCACCCACACTTGGTTCGGGTTCATCTCTTTAATCCATCACTCATTTATACATCATACCGCTGACAGCTGATCGGATCACAGGTCCTCTCACAGTTCCTATTGAGTGTGTGGGTGGGTGTGTGTGTGTGTGTGTGTGTGTTAAGGATCCACAGCTCCAGAGTGTGTGGTGCGTTTATGAACTACACTACATCATGGGAGGTGGTGCCCCGTGCAGTGGAACAGTTGCCCTCAGGCTTGCAGGCTTTCATTACTGCACTGGCATCTGAGGCTTTTGCTGTGTCCTTCTTTGTCATCAGCTGGTAAACACACTCTCACTCACACACTTACACACACTTACACACACACACACACACACACACACACACACACACACACACACACACACACACACACACACACACACACACACTCACTTAAACATAATACTTGTTTAATCTTTTGAATTGCTGACACACTTTTCTCTCTCTCTGTGTGTGTGTGTGTGTGTGTGAGTGTGTGTGTGTGTGCTCAGATGTTATAGTTTGACCCAGATTGTAATTCAGACTTTCTCACTCACACCCTGCACACAATTCATTTCAGAGTCTCTGCTGCGGCAGACGGTTCGGATCTCTGTGCGCTCATGCAGAGTTGATGCACACTACGGTCTTTGCTGAATGTTGATCTTTTGTTCTTTTTCTTTTTTCTTCTTGTTTTTGTTTTTGTTGTTCTTCTTCTTGTTCTCGTTCTTGCTCTGCACCTTTATTTAAACATGCACTCTGTAAACTAACTGTGTATTAGAGACCCCATCAGTCTGCCATCAAATTCCATGGTCAAAAGTCTGATTCTGACCGCATGAAGTTCATCTGATGATTTAATCAGCTATCTGCAATGCCGGGCGGCACGGTGGTTTAGCATGTTCTCCTCTCAGCGCTAGGGATTCCCGCTTCGAATCCCAATCTGGGTGGAGTTTCCATGTTCATTCCTCCGGGTTCTCCGGTTTCCTCCCACAGTCCAAAAACATGGATCAAGGTGAATTGAATTCTCCAAATTGCCCCATATAGAGTGTGTTTGTGTGAGTGAGTGTGTGTGTGTGTGTGTTCAGCGATAGATGGCCCCCCTGTCCTGGGTCTATCTGTCCAGCACCTGAAACGTTCTCCCCTGGATGGGCATGGGGAACCCCCCCCCCTCCCCACCAGGCGACCCTAATAGAGGATACAGCGGAAGATGATGGATCATAAATATCTAAATCCATAGGGGGAAATTCACTCAGTACTTTACATTTTACTGAATTTTAAATAAACTATAACTGTAATTGATTATGTGATGTTGGATTTTGATTATCTACCGATCAGGCCTTTAAAGGTTTAGCGGCTGCGGCGTAAATGATCAATAATTCATTTTATAATTGCGGGGCACCGTTGCGTTTTCGTTGGCGGTCGTGGGCGCTAGAGGACTTTTATTCTGGAGAGCGGTGCCGCTGGACGGTGCTGTTGCATGGCGTTTGTCTCGGCTGTGTGAGCTGCGGTTCCGACGGGACTTTTATTCTAGAAGCCGTTGTAGCTCCGTGGCTGTAGGGCGGCTCGGCGGCTCGGCGGCTCCGCTTCTATAAAATCATGTTCGTGTTCGTGTTCGTTCCGCCGCGCTGACTCAGCGGTGTGTGAGGAGTGTGTGTGAGCTGTGAGGGTGAGGAGTGTGTGTGAGCTGTGTGTTTCCACTGTAGTGTGTGTGTGTGTGTGTGTGTGTGTGTGTGTGTGTGTGTGTGAGTGACAGGCCCGGTGTGAGGACCGGCTCCACTGCAGCACCAACACCGCGGCTCCACCGAACTACAGTCTGCACCAACAGAACCCAACAGAACCGAACCGAACAGAACCAGGTCCGTGTGCTTTCTGTTCCATTCATCAGATAGAACCCGCCTTACTGTACTACTGAGTGAGTGTGTGAGAGAGAGTGTGTGTGAGAGTGTGTGTGTGTGTGTGTGTGTGTGTGAGAGTGTGTGTGTGTGTGAGAGTGTGAGTGTGTGTGAGAGTGTGAGTGTGTGTGTGTGTGTGAGAGAGAGTGTGTGTGAGAGTGTGAGTGTGTGTGTGTGTGTGTTAGAGAGAGTGTGTGTGTGTGTGTGAGAGAGAGTGTGTGTGTGTGTGTGTGTGAGAGAGAGAGAGTGTGTGTGTGTGTGTGTGTGTGTGTGTGTGTGTGTGTGAGAGAGAGAGAGTGTGTGTGTGAGTGTGTGTGAGTGTGTGTGTGTGTGAGAGTGTGAGTGTGTGTGAGAGAGAGAGAGTGTGTGTGTGAGTGTGAGTGTGTGTGTGAGTGAGAGTGTGTGTGAGTACTATAGTGTACCAGCAGCAGGGGGGGTGTGATACAGACTGCTGCTGGGTGCAGGATGGGCCTTCCCCAAACTGTTCTGCTCTGCTGGAGAAGAAGCTGTCATCATGAACCTGGAGCTGACTCTTCCTCTCTGTGAGGAGGAGGAGCAGGAGGAGGAGGAGGAGCAGGAGGAGGAGGAGGAGCAGGAGGAGGAGGAGCAGGAGGAGGAGGAGTTCAGTTTATAGAATCCACTCTGATCTGAGCTGCTCATTAAATTCATTGTTTTAATTATCAACTTAATGAGTTCTGAAACGCTAACACATTCACAACCTGGTTCTGGAAATCAAAAAGCCTAACTCAGCAGGTTCCCCCGTTCTGAAGGTTCCCCCGTTCTGAAGGTTCCCCCGTTCTGAAGGTTCCGCCGTTCTGAAGGTTCCGCCGTTCTGAAGGTTCCACTGTCAGCTGTAGAACTTTGTAAGGTCATCACTGGCTGAGCGCGCTCACGCCTGCGTGCTGGCCGCCGGCAGTCCCTTCTTTCAGGACAAGCTGCTGCTGGGTCACTCTGAGATCAGCGTCCCCCCGCTGGTGCCGGCCGACGCCGTCCTGCAGCTCGTCGACTTCCTGTACAGCGGCTCCATGGTGCTGCTGCGCTCGCAGGCGCTCCGCATGCTCACCGCCGCCAGCATCCTGCAGATCAAGAGCGTCATCGACGAGTGCACGCAGATCATCTCCACCACCGCCAACCACAAGCGCACCTCCACCTCCTCCGTCACCAAGGGACGGCCGAGCGACGAGGGGGGCGCGGTGGGAGGAGCCATGCAGGGCTTTGGTTACACCATGGAGGAGTGCAGCGACGTCAGCGCCGAAAACACAGAGCCACCGAACGCACACTTCATCTCACAGACGGGACTGCAGACGGGTAAGAGACGGGCGGGTTACCAGGGACAGGGACAGTGTGTGTGTGTGTGTGTGTGTGTTAAAGGACAGCGAGGTCAGTATAAAAGATCAAAGAAAACCAAAGAGACAAACTGAGGTCTGCAGTGTAACACCTCTCCCTTTCAGGGGCGGGGCAGGCCGATGCCGGCGCGCTGGAAGGAGGCGGAGTTAACAGGATCCTGCCCCTCGGTGAGCTGATGTGCAGAGGGGAGGGGCTCGGT
This sequence comes from Corydoras sp. C115, assembly GCA_019802505.1. Lineage (NCBI taxonomy): Eukaryota > Metazoa > Chordata > Actinopteri > Siluriformes > Callichthyidae > Corydoras > Corydoras sp. C115. The sequence continues at coordinate 129,174 of JAFMOC010000444.1, forward strand.
GCGGCGGGGGGCGGAGCATCAGTGAAAACTGTCAGCTGTACTCAGGAAATGCAAAACTACATGCTGAGCCAGAATCCAGAAAGAACCGTCTCCACCCAGAACCGCCCGGAGACAGACCACGCCCCCATCAACAACCCCGCCTCCCTGAGGACCGGCACCTCAGGATTCGTGGGCGTGGCCGAAGAGCTCCCGGTGGGCATGGAGAGGTTCAGTGAGGGGGAGGAGCTGGACGAGAGGGGGCGGGACGGTGAGAGAGACAGAGGGGCGGGGCATAGTCGCAAGCAGAGGCAGCCTCTACGTTTACAGGTTTAAAACCACACACACACTAAATTACAGACATGTACACAGAGTGTGTGTGTGTGTGTGTGTGAGAGAGAGCAGTTTGTTGACTGTGTGTGTGTGTGTGTGTGTGTGTGTGTGTGTGTAGGTGATGGGACCGGAGCAGATAGTGGTGAAGGATGAAGGAGTTCAGGACGGAGACAATCTGTTTGAGATGAACGAGAGAACAGATACAACACACACACAACAAACATACAGCCAGGTAACACACACACACACACACACACACAACAAACATACAGCCAGGTAACACACACACACACACACACACACACAACAACAAACATACAGCCAGGTAACACACACACACACACACACACACACACACACACACAACAAACATACAGTCAGGTAACACACACACACACAACAAACATACAGCCAGGTAACACACACACACACACACACACACACACAACAAACATACAGCCAGGTAACACACACACACACACACACACACATACACAGGTAACACACACACACACACA
>JAFMOC010000444.1:132500-137500 GCA_019802505.1 Corydoras sp. C115
TGTGTGTGTTGGGTGGGTGTGTGTGTGTGTGTGTGTGTGTGTGTGTGTGTGTGTGTGGGGGGGGGGGGTGCACTCCGTTCTGACCTGGTGGTTCACGTCAGGACTTTTATCTTGCAGCTGCTCTTTCAGTATCCCGTCACCGAATCACAGCCTTCGTCCTACTTTGTGGGTGGGGCTATGGCGATCGATAACATGTCGGAAGCGTGTCAGCAGGCTCCGCCCCCTGCTCCCCTGACTCCGGCCCCGCCCGCCCCCACCCCAGCATGCATCACGGGTTCGAACTTCTCAGCTCAGGGATCAGAGACCTCGTTTGACTGCAGCCACTGCGGAAAATCTCTGAGATCCCGCAAGAACTACAGCAAGCACATGTTCATCCACTCAGGTGAGCGCTCCACCTCCACCACCTCCTCCATCACCACCTCCATCACCACCTCCACCCTCACAGCACATGTTCATCCACTCAGGTGAGCGCTCCACCTCCATCACCACCTCCACCTCCATCACCACCTCCATCACCACCTCCACCCTCACAGCACATGTTCATCCACTCAGGTGAGCGCTCCACCACCTCCTCCTCCACCTCCATCACCTCCACCTCCTCCATCACCACCTCCACCACCTCCACCACCTCCACCCTCACAGCACATGTTCATCCACTCAGGTGAGCGCTCCACCACCTCCACCACCTCCTCCTCCACCTCCATCACCACCTCCACCACCTCCATCACCTCCATCACCTCCACCTCCTCCATCACCACCTCCACCACCTCCATCACCTCCATCACCTCCACCCTCACAGCACATGTTCATCCACTCAGGTGAGCGCTCCACCACCTCCTCCATCACCTCCACCTCCATCACCTCCACCTCCTCCATCACCACCTCCACCACCTCCACCACCTCCATCACCTCCATCACCTCCACCCTCACAGCACATGTTCATCCACTCAGGTGAGCGCTCCACCACCTCCTCCATCACCACCTCCACCACCTCCTCCACCACCTCCACCACCACCTCCATCACCACCTCCTCCACCACCTCCTCCACCACCTCCACCCTCACAGCACATGTTCATCCACTCAGGTGAGCGCTCCACCTCCATCACCTCCACCTCCATCACCACCTCCACCACCACCACCACCACCTCCATCCCCTCCTCCACCACCACCTCCACCTCCACCACCATCCATCACCACCTCCACCTCCACCACCACCACCACCTCCATCCCCTCCACCACCTCCACCACCTCCACCACCACCTCCATCACCACCTCCACCTCCATCACCACCTCCACCACCTCCTCCACCACCTCCACCCTCACAGCACATGTTCATCCACTCAGGTGAGCATACACTAACTACTGTTTCTTACTTTCTTGCATGCTGTGTGTGTGTGCGTGGCCGTGTGTGTGTGTGTGTGTGTGTGCGTCCGTGTGTGTGTGTGTGTGTGCTTGTCCGTGTGTGTGTGTGTGTGTGTGTGTGTGTGTGTGTGTGTGCAGGTCAGAAGCCTCATCAGTGCAGTATCTGCTGGCGGTCGTTCTCTCTGCGTGATTACCTGCTGAAGCACATGGTGGTGCACACGGGCGTGCGTGCGTTTCAGTGCAGCGTCTGCAGTAAGCGCTTCACTCAGAAGAGTTCCCTGAACGTCCACATGAGGACGCACCGCGTCGAGCGCTCCTTCTCCTGCGCCGTCTGCAACCGCGCCTTCACCCACCGCACCCTGCTCGAGCGCCACGCCCTGCAGCACCAGCACCCGCCCGTCAAACCCCCCACCAACCACGGAGCCATGGGCGGGGGCGGCGCCGCGGGACCTCCCGCCACCTAGTGTTGGGCCCGGGGAGCGGGCGGGCCGGTGGTACGGGCCTACGGGGGCCGGGTCTTATCCCGGTCACGGGGTCCGGTTCATCGCGCCCGTTCCGGTTCGTTATGAAAGCCTCATCATTTTAAGTCGTTAACAAATGTTTCAATAATTAATATAATCGGACCGGACTTCAGGACGTCACATCTGAGGCCCTCCACACAGACTCCGCCCACCGTCGCCACGCCCATCCCACAATTCTTACCGGCCACGTGTGCTGCTGCGTCGCTCCGATGACCCAGAGAACAGCGCCGCCAGCAGGTCGGGGACTGTAAGCACAGCGGGCGCCATGGCAACCAGTTCAGCGTGTATCTCGACTTGATCCTGATTGGTTCCCTCCAAAATAAAAGATCAAAGAAACAGTGGAACAGAAGGCCGCAGTAACGTCCAGCAAACATTCCATTCTGATTGGAGGTGGATGGGGGGGGGTCACTCATCTGACGGTCAGCCTTTGATCTTTAAACTGTCCCACTCTGTTAGCATGTTGCTAAGCTAACAGGGGAGTACCCTCGTGTTCTGCAGTATCTGTCTGAATGAGGGACATCCCATAATAACCAGCACACACACACACACAGAGCAGCTCGAGAACCAGAGAACCTCACACCAAGCCCCGCCCCCACTCCCTCACACCAAGCCCCGCCCCCACTCCCTCACACCAAGCCCCACCCCCGCTCTCTTACATAGCCTGCCAAGAGCCCCGCCCCCACTCCATCACACCAAGCCCCACCCCCGCTCTCTTACACAGCCTGCCAAGAGCCCCGCCCTCGTTCCCTCACACCAAGCCCCACCCCCGCTCTCTTACACAGCCTGCCAAGAGCCCCGCCCTCGTTCCCTCACACGAAGCCCCGCCCCACTTCCTCACACAGCCTGCCTAGGGCTCCGCCCACGTTCCCTTAAATGGCCCCGCCCTTACACAATCTGCCAAAAGTTTCCGTTTTGTTTTTTAAGCCACGCCCTCCACTCACAGACAGACAAGTACTGCTGACTGTCCCCTCAGTCCCTACCCCCTTAATCCCTACCCCCTTAATCCCTACCCCCTTAATCCCACTCCCTTAATCCCTACCCCCTTAATCCCTACTCCCTTAATCCCTACTCCCTTAATCCCTACTCCCTTAATCCCTACTCCCTTAATCCCACTCCCTTAATCCCTACCCCCTTAATCCCTACCCCCTTAATCCCTACTCCCTTAATCCCACTCCTACTCCCTTAATCCCTACTCCCTTAATCCCTACCCCCTTAATCCCTACCCCCTTAATCCCACTCCCTTAATCCCACTCCCTTAATCCCTACCCCTTAATCCCTACCCCCTTAATCCCTACCCCCTTAATCCCTACTCCCTTAATCCACTCCCTTAATCCCTACCCCCTTAATCCCTACCCCCTTAATCCCTACCCCCTTAATCCCTACCCCCTTAATCCCTACCCCCTTAATCCCTACTCCCTTAATCCCACTCCCTTAATCCCTACCCCCTTAATCCCACTCCCTTAATCCCTACTCCCTTTTGTTCTTTATTTTGTGTTTACAGTTTTTTAGTTTTTAATCTCAGTCTACCTCTTGTCTCTCACACTCACACACACACTCTCAAACCTCCCTCCCCCTCCCACCACCCTCCTTCTCCCTCCACCCTCCACCCCCCTCCTCCACCCCATGTCCCCTCACAGTCTGCAGTGCATCATGGGGGATTGGTTTGGTGATGTAGTGTTTGAACCCTGTGAGCACACAGCAGAACGGGGGGGGGGGGGTGTCCTCATCTGAAACCGTACAGACCTCAGGAAGAAACCATAGCAACCTCCACACTGTTCACTTTAAACGTCTGAGTCTGAGCTCAGCGCGGGACGGAGCTGCAGAACCTGCAGAGAATCTTCAGAGAACCTGCAGAGAACGTTCAGAACCTTCAAGGAACCTGCAGAGAACGTTCAGAGAACCTGCAGAACGTTCAGAGAAGCTGCAGACGCTGAGGACACACAGACTTATTTTTCTGACTGAAGTGGATTTACAGCCTGCAGTGTTTCCTGTGTTTGTTAAAGCTTCCTGCTCCTCTGATCTTCATCATCATCATCATCATCATCATCATCATTATTATTATAATTATTATTAATGATCTAATTGTTTTGTATGAAATCGTTAATGTAGTCTGTTATAATGAGCGGACTCATTTACCCAGCATGCCTTGAATGTACACCTGCATGAAGCTGCATTAAAACTTCAAACTCACTGATGAGAGTGTGTGTGTGAGGGAGAGTATGTGTGTGAGAGAGAAGAGTGTGTGTGAGGGAGAGTGTGTGTGTGAGAGAGAAGAGTGTGTGTGAGGGAGAGTGTGTGTGTGAGAGAGAAGAGTGTGTGTGAGGGAGAGAGAGTGTGTGTGTGAGGGAGAGTGTGTGTGTGAGGGAGAGAGAGTGTGTGTGTGAGGGAGAGTGTGTGTGTGAGGGAGAGAGTGTGTGTGTGTGTGTGAGGGAGAGTGTGTGTGTGAGGGAGAGAGTGTGTGTGAGAGAGAAGAGTGTGTGTGAGGGAGAGTGTGTGTGTGTGAGGGAGCGAGAGTGTGTGTGTGTGAGGGAGAGTGTGTGTGTGTGTGAGGGAGAGAGTGTGTGTGTGAGGGAGAGTGTGTGTGTGAGAGAGAAGAGTGTGTGTGAGGGAGAGTGTGTGTGTGTGTGAGGGAGAGTGAGTGTGTGTGAGGGAGAGTGAGTGTGTGTGAGGGAGAGTGAGTGTGTGTGTGTGAGGGAGAGAGTGGGTGTGTGAGGGAGAGTGTGTGTGTGAGGGAGAGTGTGTGTGTGTGAGGGAGAGAGTGTGTGTGTGAGGGAGAGAGTGAGTGTGTGTGAGGGAGAGTGTGTGTGAGGGAGAGTGAGTGTGTGTGTGAGGGAGAGAGTGTGTGTGTGAGGGAGAGTGAGTGTGTGTGTGAGGGAGAGAGAGTGTGTGTGTGAGGGAGAGAGTGTGTGTGTGTGAGGGAGAGTGAGTGTGTGTGAGGGAGAGTGAGTGTGTGTGAGGGAGAGAGTGTGTGTGTGAGGGAGAAGAGTGTGTGTGTGTGTGGGAGTGTGTGTGTGTGAGGGAGAGAGTGTGTGTGAGGGAGAGTGAGTGTGTGTGTGAGGGAGAGAGTGTGTGTGTGTGAGGGAGAAGAGTGTGTGTGTGTGAGGGAGAGAGTGTGTG
>JAFMOC010000444.1:152500-170000 GCA_019802505.1 Corydoras sp. C115
CTGAGATGACACGGTGCACCATCATAATAAATGATGTGTGTGTGACGGTAGATGACTTAGTGTGTGTGTGTGTGTGTGTGTGTGTGTGTGTGTGTGTGTGTTATGGTAGATGACCGGGTGTGTTCTGACAGTTGGGTGGTTGCTGTAGTGTTGGCAGTGTGAGGTGATGGTGTTGTGATGTGTGTGTGTATGTGTGTGTGTGTGTGTGTGTGTGTTGTGGTAGATGACTTGGGGTGTGTGTGTGTGTGTGTGTGTGTTATGTCAGATGACCGGGTGTGTTCTGACAGTTGGGTGGTTGCTGTGGTGTTGGCAGTGTGAGGTGATGGTGTTGTTATGTGATGTGTGTGTGTGTGTGTGTGTGTGTTCTGACAGTTTGGTGGTTGCTGTGGTGTTGGCAGTGTGAGGTGATGTGTGTGTGTGTGTGTGTGTGTTCTGACAGTTTGGTGGTTGCTGTGGTGTTGGCAGTGTGAGGTGATGGTGATGTGTGTGTGTGTGTGTGTGTGTGAAACACTGATGAGAATAATGATATTTCTGATTAGTGTGTTTCAGTGCTGTCTGTAAAAATACGGGAGCCTGTAGCGTGACGTGGAGCTGTGTGTGTGTGTGTGTGTGTGTGTGTGTGTGTGTGTGTGTGTGTGTGTGTGTGTGTGTGTGTGTGTGTGTGTGTGTGTGAGAATCTCAGAGAGATAGAGCAGTAGTACGAGGGGCGAGCAGCGGCAGCGGCGGCAGCAGGAGTGTTGGTGTGAGCGGTATGGATGTGGTTGGGGTTCCGGCAGCACCATGCTGATCCTGATGGAGAATGGTGCATCGGGGGGGCAGCGGGGGGGCAACAGGATGGTGGTTAGGGCAGGATTATTAATTCTCCTTCTTCAGACTGGTGAGTGCACATCTGATCATTTGTTTTTTATTTTTTTAAATACTGAGATGTTTTTGTCCAATAATGACATTATTATTGTAATTAAATAATATGATTTAATACATAAACAAATATAGAAAATCAAAGTTCCTCATCATTAGCTAATTATTTCATTTTAATTGATTAATCAATTTTACATTATTGTGTACATTCTCTGTGTGTGTGTGTGTGTGTGTGTGTGTGTGTGTGTGTGCGCGCGCGCGCGCATGCACACTGTGTAAACGATAAACTCAAAGTTATTTTAAGATAAAATAATAAACCTGATCAGTTGGATGGTTTTGAGTTTATGATTGATTATTGGTTATTGATCAGTTGAATCTGACTGATGTTCTGAACTCATTAAAAATAGAAAGGTTCTGTTTTCCAACGGAATGTTAAAGATTCTAAAAATGTCTGCATTGTATAAACTTAAACAATGATCCTTCAACATCATCATCATCATCATCATCATCGTCGTCTTACCACTCTACACTTTTCTATGTTAAATTTGTTTAATGCAACTTCACGTTTCCTCCAGTATTCCAGGTCTTCCATGAAAAGTTTAGCGCTAGGTTAGCGTCGGGTTAGCGTCGAGCTAACTGTGATGGCAGGACCTGTATCAGTTACAGATGATGCTGTGCGACAATTTGTTTTCACTACGTATTGGTATTCATTGGATTCATGGTGCATTGTGGGTAATAATGCTGTGGATTTTTTGGGAAAGATGCAGTGTACATGCCCACAAAATGGCCGAAACCCTGAAGAGTGCAGTGAGGGTCAGGTGATGATTTAAAAAAACAGAATGAAAGCTGGATGTTTAGAGACATGCTGTTTAATTCAACCATTAAAAAATTATCTTCAATCAAAAATACCACAAAATACTAAAAAGACACCATTCACCATTACAATCAAAAAGATCACAGGTGGAGGACACAGAGCTTAGGATCTACAGTGAGGGTTGGGTGTGTCAAATTGTTCAAAACAAATGGTGGAGATGGTGGAGATGGTGATGGTGATGGTGGAGATGGTGATGGTTATGGTGGAGATGATGATGGTGGAGATGATGATGGTGGAGATGGTGATGATGATGGTGGAAATGGTGATGGTTATGGTGGTGATGGTGATGGTGGAGATGTTGATGGTGGAGATGGTGATGGTGGTTTGTTTGTAATGTAAGTGATGGAGGTGTTGATGTTGGAGATGTTTCATGTGGAACAAACTCTTCTGTGAATGAAGATCTGGAGGTCTTACATTGTGACACCAGTTCTGTGAATTTAGAATAAAATGTGGAGTGAGTAAAACACACACACACACACACACACACACACACACACACACACACACACACACACACACACACACACACAGTCACAGAATGTGATGTAATGCTGTTAAAGTGAATAATTGCAGTTGGTTTGGTAAATGAGGAGCAGAATGATCTCGTGGTGATTCTTTATTTTTTTTATTTTATTGACTTACAGATGATGCAGATGTTTTAGCATCTTACTTTAATGTGCTGCAGTGCGTGTGTGTGCGTGTGCGTGTGCGTGTGCGTGTGTGTGTGTGTGTGTGTTCAGTTAAAGGTCAGTGTGTGTGTTCTGCTGCAGCAGTGAGTGTGTCTGTTTGTACTCACACCCTCAGTACATCATTCTATATGATTCCATTTAAAGAGCCGGCTCTGACCGGTGCTGGCCGGTTCAGATCCGGTGGTTAACCGGTAACCGGTTAAAGGATGGTTAGTGTTTGAAGTCCTCACTGTAATATAATAAAAACAAAAGGCAGGTGTTGTCCTCTCAGTCCTGTTCATGCCTAAGGCAAAACTTGTCCCTGCACCTGGGTGAGTCCCATACAACCTTCCTGCCCCTGGCTAAAACCCCCCCCCCCCCCCTCTCTTCTGCTGCTCACAAACCACAGAGCAGCATCACCTCCACCACCCACTGCAGTTCCCTTTAGTTTTATACAGGACATCTGCACTTTCTGTTGGTTGTGTAGTTGCTGTTCCATGGAGCACCTTGTTCCTGCAGAACGTTGTTTGGTTCCACTGTACACTGTATGTCACTGTAATGTTGGAAGGACAAATAAAAGACTACTTAAATACAGTTTAGCAGTGTTCACATTTCACAGCAACATGCAACCAAAGAGTAACGCTTCAGCAACGTTTCACATTGATCCAGTCTTCTATAATCACATCCCAACCTTCATTCATTCATCCATTATCTTCCTGCTTTATCCTCTATTAGGGTTGGGGGGGTGGGTGTTTCCCATGCCCATCCAGGGGAGAACGTTTCGGGCGCTGGGCAGATATACCCAGGACAGGGCGCCAATCTATCACTGTACACACACTCACACTCACACACACACACACACACACTCTATATGGGGCAATTTGGAGAACTCAAATGACCTTGACCCATGTTTTTGGACTGTGGGAGGAAACCGGAGAACCCGGAGGAAACCCACGCGGACACGGGGAGAACATGCAAACTCCACCCAGATGGGGATTCGAACCGGGAATCCCTTTCGCTGAGAGGAGAACATGCCAAACTCTAAGCCACCATGCCATCCTCCCAACCTTCAGCAAACTTCAAATCAAAACTCAGTCAACAGAAATCTGCTTTTCATTTACTTTGGTTTTTAACAATAAAATGTTTCATTAATCTTTATTAAACTCTGTGTGTGTGTGTGTGTGTGTGTGTGTGTCGACTAATCACAAATGAATTTGTGTGAGTTATGCAAATAATATGCAAATGCAGTCCCCATTAGCCATGTTTATTAGATTTTTCACGAGTCCCCATATATGACGATCAAGACATTACTTGGTCTTTTGGGATGTTTAAAGGCGTGTATAAGCTAACGGAACATTGGTTATTGTGCCTGATTTTTTTTTAACCTCTAAAACCTTTAGAAAGTGTGGTCCCCACAGTTGATGATCAGAATGTTGGTCCCCGATAAACATGAAAACCGGTGTGTGTGTGTGTGTGTGTGTGTGTGTGTGTGCAGTGTGTGCTTTACAGATCCAGTGTTATCAGTGTGAGGAGGTTCAGCCTGATGATTGCTCTTCTCCAGAGTTCATAGTAAACTGTACAGTGAACGTTCAGGACATGTGTCAGAAGGAGGTGCTGGTCATGGAGGACGGTGAGAATACATCCAGCAAATGTATTAAAACTGATGAACCTGTTTTACCTTCTGTACTTACACACAGCGGAGTGTGTGCACCATGTTTAACACACACACACACACACACACACACACACACACACACACACACACACACACACACACACTGAGCGAGGTCAGCACACATGCCCAGAGTGGTTGGCCTTAACAACACATTGAGTAGTTTGAGTTTTTTGAATAGCTACATGCTAATGATTGTGTGTGTGTGTGTGTGTGTGTGTGTGTGTGTGTGTGTGTGTGTGTGTAGGAATCCATTACAGAAAGTCATGTGCCTCGTCGGGGGCGTGTCTGATTGCATCATCGGGGTATCAGCAGTTCTGTACGGGGAAGATGAACTCGGTCTGTATAACCTGCTGTAACACACCGCTGTGTAACGGACCTCGCCACCGGCGACGCCCCTCGACATCCCATAATCCACCTCTGCACCGCCTCGCCCCACTGCTGATGGTCTCCACCTCCCTCTACACCCTGTGTTTCCACCTGTAGGCCACCTGTCTCTCTCTCTGAGCTGTAGAACTCTCAGTAACAGCACCGCAGAACGGACACCCAAACGCAGACGTCATTATCAAAGGGACAAAGCGCATGATCTCATTAACCTTTCACCTTTAATTCATTAATCAGGTTAATAAAGACACACGTATGTTCTGTACAGTTCTGTTTAGAGATGATCCACCACCCACCACACTGATTCATCTGTAACTCAAACACCTCATTGGTTCCAGATCCAAAACCCTCAGCAGGAACTTACAGAGGAACTCACAGTTCCTCTGGTTCTGTCACCAGTCCTGTACATTTTAATAATAAAATAAAATGAGTTATGAATCCAGATTCTTCTCTTTAGAACATCTGTACGTGGTTCCAGGAGGAACCGAGGAACCAAGAAGAGCGGGAACTCAAACCCTGAACGTTCTTCTTAACATTACAATTCTTCGTCCGCTGAGCTGCCATGTCACGTTCTTCACTTTGGACCCTGGTGCTGGTTCCTCTGCTCATGTGGACCATCCACCTCATTTGTCCACTTCTGTCTGTGTGTGTGTGGGGGGGTGTGGGTTCAGTTTTGGCCTCTTAGAACCTCTGCTGGAGACCCTGAGGTCTTCATTAGTACAGTGTGTGAGCATGAGTGTGTGTGTGTGTGTGTGTGTGTGTGTGTGTGTGTGTGTGTGTGTGTGTGTGTGTGTATTAAATTAAATCTCTTTAAACTCAGCCTTCTTTTTTGGTGGATGTTTTTTGTGTGTGTTTGTTTTGGGTGGATGTTTTTTTTGGGGGTGGATGTTTTTTGGGGAGATGTTTTTTTGGTAGATGTGTTTTTGGTGGGTGTTTTTTTTGGGTGGATGTGTTTTTGGTGGGTGTTTTTTGGGTGGATGGTTTTTTTTGGTGGATGTGTTTTTGGTGGATGTTTTTTTTGGTGGATGTGTTTTTGGTGGATGTGTTTTTGGTGGGTGTTTTTTTGGGTGGATGTGTTTTTGGTGGGTGTTTTTTTTTGGGTGGATGTGTTTTTGGTGGGTGTTTTTTGGGTGGATGTTTTCTTTTGGTGGATGTGTTTTTTGGGTGGATGTTTTTTTTTTGGTGGATGTGTTTTTGGTGGGTGTTTTTTTTGGTGGATGTGTTTTTGGTGGGTGTTTTTTTTGGTGGATGTGTTTTTGGTGGGTGTTTTTTTTGGGTGGATGTTTTTTTTTCTGGTGGATGTTGTTTTGGGTGGATGACTGTTGCAGCAGCTTCACTTTCAGCAGCAGAGCTGAACCTTTATTGATCTGAGCACTTCTCTGTCTGATTGCTGGTATAAATAACTGTGTGTGTGAGAGAGAGAGAGAGAGAGAGAGCGGGAGAGAGAGGCAGCATGGTTGGTTATTGATCTGTGGGCTCCATCAGTGGAGGGATTAGAGCTTTAATTGGCTGTAATTGGGCAGATCAATGCCAATTTGCGGTTGCTGTGATTCAGGACATCAAAACAAACACTCAGTCTGCTAGCCATGTGTTTCATCCAACCGCTTCCTGCACAAGCTCCACCCACTAATCAATTCCTTTGTCACACATGGTTTAAGTCCTGATGTCTGATTCTCTGCCTTTGCTCTTAGTGCTAAGTCAGGCTTATTTAATGCTGGAGATTAATGAGGAGGTAGAACCATCTGTTTCTGCTCCACCCGCCTCCATCTGTCTACTTCAGCATTCCAGCTCCACACTCCGTCAGGCGGTACTGTCGTTACTCAGTCCTAAAGTAAAGTTGGTCATTGATGCGGAGCGCTGAGTGGAATCAGATCGTTGCTTCTGATGGAGATTTGCTTCAGTCTTCTACAGACACACGGAAATATTTAATGGCGCTCGCGGTCGGAGTTAACGGTATTTATATAAAGGAAGAAAGTTCCTGTAGTGAGGCTTTGGTTCTTTAATAGTAAAGTGAAGTCCAGAACACAGTGTACATCTTCAACCTCCCAGAGGTTCCGTACAGACTCATCTTCTGTAAATACTTCTGTTACCATGGTACCCTGCCCTTTCACTCTCATCACTGTTGCCATGACAGAACCAAGTTCTAATAGAACACTCTAGTGCCATGACTGTCTCGCAGTAAATTCCAGTATAGAGAGAACATCTGTAGAACATTCAGGTTCTGCAGTGTGAGAACACAAACACCTCTGAGGTTCTTATTAAACGTGTGTGTGGATCCTGTAAAAGGTTCATTGGGTTCCTGATGGTTCCTGATTCATGAGGTTGAACGTGATCAATAAACTGAATGAAAATACAGATGATTTTAATATAATCATTTTATAGAATAAAAGTCATGTATTCATCACATCTAAGAGTGTTTTTAAATTTTAGTTACGAATTTATTGTCCATTTAAAATGAAATGCATTTTTATTTGTTGATTTATAGAAACTTCACAGATGTGATTTCATTTATTAAAAACAAACTCATTAATGAATGATCACTTTATTTCTGTGAGATAAGATTAGATTCAAGGCTTTAATCATTCAAAATATCAGTTTTCTGTTTTAAGGAATTCTGTTTTGTTGAGTTATTTTATCTCTTAGTTTTATTTTTTTAGTTCCAGACAGAATAAAGTCAAAGGTATGTGGACAGCACCTCATTTCCTCACATTGAAATTTCTTGTCACAGATAAAGCAGCTTTCATTCTTCTTTCCACAGGACTCTGCAGCGGGTTCCATCAGCGCTCGTTAGCAGCGGCTTTTAATCACAGCGACTCGATGGTGGGGCTCAGCGTTCAGGATCGGCCATCGCGCAGAGCCCTGAGCAGTGAGGGTTGGTAAGTTCAGTGGACCTGGGTTCTGAACCCCTAACCACTAAACTTTTGTCCAGCTCATTAGTGAGGTCAGACACTGAGAGGATTTGGCTCACAATCTCAGTTCTAATTCATCTTAAAGGTCACCTGATTAAGTAGGTGTGTCTCAAGCTTGCAAGATGCACACAGATCCATCTGACTGATGGCACTGAAGCTCGTATGAGTTTATTTTATTTTATTTTATTGATGAAAGATTAATTCTAGCTCTCATTTTGTAACGGGGAGCCACGCCCCAGAACAGCCACACAGTTACAGCTAATGAACGCTCTCAAAGTTGGTGATAATTTGAACTTTTTCGAAGGAAGTGGGAGAACATGCAAACTCCACACAGAAGGGAGGTCAGAACCTTGCTGTGAAGTGTGATCCACATCATCAAGTGTCTTTTTGAGAACGTTCTTGTTGAAGATATGACAGATGAATGCATGATCTACAGACTCTCTACTTCCTGTTTGCTGTTGATGTGTTTGCTGCAGCAGGTCATGTGATACTTTAATACCGACAGCACAGACACCGCGCCCTCGTTCTGCAGATGGAGTAGAACCACAGTACTGTTCTCACAGGACCAAGTGAAAACCCATCACCCCTTCATCTTGCGCAGTGTCCGGGATTTTCTCCTCATTTTTCCCATGATCCTCCTCAAATAAAGGTGCGACATCATCCTCCTCTTACACCATGCCACACCTCAACTCACCACTGGCTTTCTGAAGACAAGAACCTCATCAAAATAATCACAACAATTTAATTCATAGAAGAAGAATGAAAAAGTGAAATCAGGATGTTTGAATGAATAATTAATAACCTAATAATACCTTTAATAACATGTTTACACTATCACTAATGCAGGGTCTACTGTGTGTGTGTGTGTGTGTGTGTGTGTGTGTGTGTGTGTGTGTGTGTGTGTTCACTAAGTAAAATGTCTTAAAATTCCAAATGACAAAAAATAGTGAAATAATTAATAAGGCAGCTGCTGTCATCATTAAGCACTCAATAAGACAATGAACATGACCTTTAAGTCATCCACTCCACAGGAGCAGCTCACACACACACACACACACACACACACACACACACACACACACACACACACACACTTATGAATTAGGTGGAAAATGCTTCCAGTCTTGGGTGAGTAAAGGTGTAGGTGTTGGTATGAAGGTGGAGGTGTTGGTGTGAAGGTGTTGGTGTGAAGGTGGAGGTGTTGGTGTGAAGGTGGAGGTGTTGGTGTGAAGGTGGAGGTATTGGTGTGGAGGTGTTGGTGTGAAGGTGGAGGTGTTGGTGTGAAGGTGGATGTGTTGGTGTGAAGGTGGAGGTATTGGTGTGGAGGTGTTGGTGTGGAGGTGTTGGTGTGAAGGTGGAGGTGTTGGTGTGAAGGTGGAGGTGTTGGTGTGAAGGTGGAGGTATTGGTGTGGAGGTGTTGGTGTTGGTGTGAAGGTGGAGGTGTTGGTGTGAAGGTGGAGGTGTTGGTGTGAAGGTGGAGGTATTGGTGTGGAGGTATTGGTGTGGAGGTGTTGGTGTGGAGGTGTTGGTGTGGAGGTGTTGGTGTGAAGGTGGAGGTGTTGGTGTGGAGGTAGAGGTGTTGGTGTGAAGGTGGAGGTATTGGTGTGGAGGTGTTGGTGTTGGTGTGAAGGTGGAGGTGTTGGTGTGAAGGTGGAGGTATTGGTGTGGAGGTGTTGGTGTGAAGGCGGAGGTGTTGGTGTGAAGGTGGAGGTATTGGTGTGGAGGTGTTGGTGTGGAGGTGTTGGTGTGAAGGTGGAGGTGTTGGTGTGAAGGTGGAGGTGTTGGTGTGAAGGTGGAGGTATTGGTGTGGAGGTGTTGGTGTTGGTGTGAAGGTGGAGGTGTTGGTGTGAAGGTGGAGGTATTGGTGTGGAGGTATTGGTGTGGAGGTGTTGGTGTGGAGGTGTTGGTGTGAAGGTGAAGGTGCTGGTGTGGAGGTAGAGGTGTTGGTGTGAAGGTGGAGGTATTGGTGTGGAGGTGTTGTTGGTGGTGTGAAGGTGGAGGTGTTGGTGTGAAGGTGGAGGTGTTGGTGTGAAGGTGTTGGTGTGAAGGTGGAGGTATTGGTGTGGAGGTGTTGGTGTGGAGGTGTTGGTGTGAAGGTGGAGGTGTTGGTGTGAAGGTGGAGGTGTTGGTGTGAAGGTGGAGGTATTGGTGTGGAGGTGTTGGTGTTGGTGTGAAGGTGGAGGTGTTGGTGTGAAGGTGGAGGTATTGGTGTGGAGGTATTGGTGTGGAGGTGTTGGTGTGGAGGTGTTGGTGTGAAGGTGAAGGTGCTGGTGTGGAGGTAGAGGTGTTGGTGTGAAGGTGGAGGTGTTGGTGTGAAGGTGGAGGTGTTGGTGTGAAGGTGTTGGTGTGAAGGTGGAGGTGTTGGTGTGAAGGTGGAGGT
Source organism: Corydoras sp. C115 (assembly GCA_019802505.1). NCBI lineage: Eukaryota > Metazoa > Chordata > Actinopteri > Siluriformes > Callichthyidae > Corydoras > Corydoras sp. C115. Next base: position 162,246 of record JAFMOC010000444.1, read on the forward strand.
ATTGGTGTGGAGGTGTTGGTGTGGAGGTGTTAGTGTGGAGGTGTTGGTGTGAAGGTGGAGGTGTTGGTGTGAAGGTGGAGGTGTTGGTGTGAAGGTGGAGGTGTTGGTGTGAAGGTGGAGGTATTGATGTGGAGGTGTTGGTGTTGGTGTGAAGGTGGAGGTGTTGGTGTGAAGGTGGAGGTATTGGTGTGGAGGTGTTGGTGTTGGTGTGAAGGTGGAGGTGTTGGTGTGAAGGTGGAGGTGTTGGTGTGAAGGTGGAGGTATTGGTGTGGAGGTGTTGGTGTTGGTGTGAAGGTGGAGGTGTTGGTGTGAAGGTGGAGGTGTTGGTGTGAAGGTGGAGGTGTTGGTGTGAAGGTGGAGGTGAAGGTGGAGGTATTGGTGTGGAGGTGTTGGTGTTGGTGTGAAGGTGGAGGTGTTGGTGTGAAGGTGGAGGTATTGGTGTGGAGGTGTTGGTGTTGGTGTGAAGGTGGAGGTGTTGGTGTGAAGGTGGAGGTGTTGGTGTGAAGGTGGAGGTGTTGGTGTGAAGGTGGAGGTGAAGGTGGAGGTACTGGTGTGGAGGTGTTGGTGTTGGTGTGAAGGTGGAGGTGTTGGTGTGCAGTGTGTGTTTGTAACAGATTGTTGGTAAATGCTCTGTTGCAGATTTCCAAATGAAACAGCAGAATGATGATGAAAATACAGTGATTATGGAAGTCTTCATACCCTGATCAGATACACTGCATTAATTAAGGTATTTAATGTTTAATTAACATCTAATGATATGTCCCTTATTATTATCAAACACAGTCTACATCTCAGTAGTTTAAATCCTAAGTCCTATCTGATTGATCACCTTTATTCTGTTCAGTTATAACTGCACAGAGGAACAGTATGGTGTTCCACAGGGACCAACATTAGGACCCCTGCTATGTTTTCTGTGCAGCTTCCATCGGTTTTTCAATTACAAGAATCTCACAGAGATGAAAATGGATTTGGAGAACCATGCTGCATTAGAGACAGAAAGACAGAAGGGTTGTGTGTTCTGTTGGAAGCTCCGCCCTCACAAGCATGACTTGGTTACTTAACCAGGTCCTCTCATCCAACATCGGTGTGTGATCTCAGATGATCTGCTGGATGAACGGAAAAAGACAGAAGGACACTGTTGGTCTGTCGGTTTAACAGAAACTCACAAATTCAGAACTCTGCTTTAACCAGCTTTGTTCTATAGTTCTAACTCTCTGTGTGTGTGTGTGTGTGTGTGTGTGTGTGTGTGTGTGTGTGTGTGTGTGTGTGTGTGTGTGTGTGTGTTGAGGTCATGCTCAAGTCCAGATGCAGCTGATTGTGTATATGCACCGCATTAATGTTGAGGTCAGAGTGCAAATCAGGATCAGAGGTCATAGTGGCAGTTCAAAGGTTATGGTTCACTATGTATGTCCAGAGTGCACACACACACACACACACACACACACACACACACACACACACACACACACACACACACACACACACACACACACACACACACACACACACACAGAGGTTAGAGGTTGGATGCATCAGAACATCTGACTGTGGGAACTTTTCTCTTTGAATTCATTCAGAATTTTGTAGATTTTGTAGATTTGTTCTGAAAAAGAACCAGAACCAGATCTTCATCATACAGAACACCATCATCACCTCAGTCACCATGACTTCATCACACCCTACACCCTACACCCTACATCCTACACCCTACACCCTACACCCCACACCCTACACCCTACACCCTACTCCCTACACCCTACATCCTACACCCTACACCCTACTCCCTACACCCTACACCCTACATCCTACACCCTACACCCTACACCCCACACCCTACACCCTACACCCTACACCCTACATCCTACACCCTACTCCCTACACCCTACACCCTACACCCTACACCCTACATCCTACACCCTACACCCTACACCCTACATCCTACACCCTACACCCTACTTCCTACACCCTACATCCTACACCCTACACCCTACACCCCACACCCTACACCCCACATCCTACATCCTACACCCTACATCCTACACCCTACTCCCCACACCCTACACCCTACACCCTACTCCCTACACCCTACTCCCTACACTGTACTAAATCACATTGTTGTTAATGATATATTAATTATTGTCGTTGCTAACAGCTGATGATCTGATGTGTGCTTTATAAATCTGATTAAAACATACGTGTGTGTGAGAGACAGAGAGGGAGAGTTCGTGTGTGTGTGTGTGTGCGTATGCGTGCGTGTGTATGTGTGTGTGCGTGTGTGTGTGTGTGCGTGTGCGAGTCGGATGTCCCATTGTTTGCAGCGCATGGTTCTTGTCGGAACTGTTCTTAAAGGAACTGTTGTTGTAGGAACTGTTCCGGGAACAAAGCTTCGAAACTTGTTTTTATTTTGGCGGAGCGGCGATGACGTCACTGAGCGCGCGGGTTCTGGTGGTGGTGGTGTTGGTGGTGCGCGCGGAGCACGGGGGGTTCTGTCCCAACAGTCTGAACCCGAACCTGTGGGTGGATGCACAGAGCACCTGCGAGAGGGAGTGCACAACCGACCAGGTCAGTACCCGAACCACAGCCACGGACACCGTGTGCAAAAGTAAGAGAACCCTCTGAAGTTCTGCAGCAGACCTGATGATCACCTGATGATCACCTGATGATCACCTGAGCTCCTGTGTAAGCGTTCCTCACTGAATCAAGAGCTTCTGCTGATGTTCTGATCCAGTCCTCTGTACAGTTTTAGGGTTCACTTAATTAATTACTAATTAATGCTACAAGATGTACAATCTAAATTCTGCAGGCTCCTCTCCCATGCTTCAGCGTTGGTCTGATGTGCTGCTTCATCATCTTTACTTTGCTCTCATCCCTTCAGACACTTGTCCAAAGATCCTTTAGGTTTTAATAGTAAAGTGTGGAAGTGATGATGATACAGATCAATGGGTTTAGATGATCAATAGAACCTGATGTTTCAATCCTGCAGAACCCTGACCCTGTGATCTGCCCATACTCAAACCCAGAGGATTCACACATACTGTACATGTACAATCAGATTAATTCATCAGATTACTGACTGCTTTATCATCATTAAAAAAAGCAATCATGTAAAGCTTTATAAATGTGTGTGTGTGTGTGTGTGTGTGTGTGTGTGTGTGTGTGTGTGTGTGTACCTGTTTTACAGGACTGTGGACAGTTAGAGAAATGCTGCACTAATGTATGTGGATTGTTCAGCTGTGTGGCCGCACGTTTCTTTGATGACTCCTCCTCTTTTTTTCCTGCTTCTCATGACCAATCAGATCCATACAAATCCTCGGTGGGTGGGGCTAGCTGTGATGGATTTCTGTGCAACCAGCAGGGGGCAGAGTGTGTGATGTGGGCGGGGCAGCCTTTGTGTAAGTGTCATGACCGGTGTGAACGTGAGCCCAGCTTTACGTGTGCCTCTGACGGCCTGACCTACTTTAATCGCTGTTACATGGATGCTGAGGCGTGTGTTCAGGGTGTGACCCTCACCGTGGTTACCTGCAGGTACCACCTGTTTGTAAGCCCCTCCCCCATAGACACCACAGTCTCACCTACACCCACTTCGTCTGCTCTATTCCCACCTTCACTGTACTCTAACCCGCGGCATCGGCAGGTGTACGTAGGTGGGACCGTGAGCTTTCACTGCGATGTGATTGGCTATCCCAAACCAGACATCACCTGGGAGAAACAATCCGAACGTCGGATCATGAAGCCGGATCAGATGTATGGAAACGTGGTCATTACGAACATTGGACAACTCGTCGTCTACAACGCTCAGGTCTGGGACACAGGGATTTATAGCTGCGTGGCTCGGAACTCCGCGGGGGTCCTACAGGCAGATTACCCGCTGTCTGTGGTCCGGCGTGACGAGCCGGAATATTTTGAGGACTCCGAAACCAGCGTAAAGGTTCCTGTACTTCCCTTTAGTCCATCTGACTGCTTGGCCGACACTGAAAGCGGGGAGTGTGGAGAAAGCTCTGTGGACTGGTACTATGATGCCACACGGGGTTCATGCCAGCCCTTCTCCCATGGAGGATGTCCAGGTGGTAGGAACCGGTTTGAGACCTATGAGGAGTGCCGGCTGTCGTGCCAGCGGGACGATGTTATTTTCTGCAACCTGCCTGCTGTCCAGGGTCCATGTAAGGCCTGGGAGCCTCGCTGGGCATACAATTTCATTACTAAGAAGTGCCAGCCATTTGTCTACGGTGGCTGCCGTGGAAACAGCAACAACTTCCATTCCAAAGCTGAATGTGAAGCAAACTGTCCACAGCGGAAGTCTCGCTCCTGCAGGACATGCAGAGTGAAGGGTCGATTGGTGCAAATTCTCTGCCAGAGTGACTTTGCCATCGTGGGCCGACTGACGGAGCTGGTGGAGGATCTGGACTCGGGGATCGCTCGATTCAGTCTGGATAAAGTTCTGCGAGATGAAAAGATGGGTTTGGAGCACTTCAAGGCCAAACACATTGAGGTCACTCTGACCCGTATGGACTGGAACTGTCCCTGTCCCAACATCACACAGCAGGAAGAGAGCTCACTGCTGATAATGGGTCAGGTGCAGGATGGTATGGCCATGGTACTTCCTGACAGCTATGTACGTCCCATTTCAGAACGCAGGATCAAGAAGATCCAGGAGGTTCTTGCCAAAAAGACATGTCAGATGCTGCAGAGGTTTCAGGATTAACCAGTGTGTTAAAAGTGCTTGATGGGTTTTAAAATCCCTGTATGTTGCTAAATATAATTCTCTGATCCAGTCACTCGAACCTGCTGCTCTGCTTCTGTGGGATGAGGTTCTTCTGTAGTGAAAATGCTTACAGGTCCCAATGAGGACATGGGTTTAAATTTAAATGGTTAACTTGAAAGTAAAACCCGAACATTAATTTAGATTTGGAAAAAAGACACAGTCCAAAGAAAACCTAAAGACTTTTGTGGTAACCCAGACATTTGGATGTTTCAATCAGAGGACGTCATGGATGCTGTAACCCGATCTAAACATCTGTGTTCTGCTGTTTGGAAATGCAACATGCACTGGTGTAAACTTTGAAACATCATCTCAGGTTCTTCTATAGAGATCAGCTTCTCAATACACAGAAGACATGTTCTTTTTCATAAATAAAGGTTTTTTTGTTAAAGGAATGAATGAATCTGTTTGTGTAAAGATTATTTCCTTCTTTTCTTCTGTGAGCTTCATGACAAAATATGCAGGACTTCACTCATTCGTCTTGATTCTGTAGGGTCAGTACAGAAAGTGCTCACTAGAGGGCGCTGGTGATTTAAATCTCCTTCAGCTGCCTTCCAGTTCTGGATCCCAAGTGGCCACGCCCCTAAACCAGGTGATGTCACTCAGAGCCTTTACACAGTGTATTTACTGATGGTTATGTTAGACAACAATGATACTAATTTAAGTTAAATGTAAGTTTTTTTCCTCTATTATTCAGTTTTAAAGACTATCTATACACACACACACACACCAATGGTACCTAAACATGATTATTCCTATAAAAATCTGCTTTAGAGATCAGCTCAGCATCTCCTCCTCAGCTCTTTTATAATTATTATTATTTATTATTATTATTATTATTATTATTATTATCTCGTCTGGGATTTTAATGTCTTTATTACTTGTTACGTGTTTTTCGAGGTTTTGTGGAAGTAGTATAAAGGTGATGGTTGTGTGGAGGTTATGATTATTGTAATGCTCTGCTTGCCGGTTTCCCAGCATGCACCATCAGGCCTCTACACCTGATTCAGAACTCTGCAGCTCGACTCGTGTTCAACCACCCAAGGTAATCATGTGACTTCACCTCTCCTCTCTGATTGGCTCCCTGTAGCTGACTCTGATCTACAGGACCATCTCTGGATCTGGCCCCTCTGACCTTCACTCTAGATTTTAAACACAGACTCGTTCACTACGTTCTCGTGATGGATGTGGCTCGGTGGGGCAACCTCACCGTGGTGCTGACTCTCACTCTGTATGGTTCTCCACTGTTCAACGGTGGAACCATTTCCCAGCCCTGTAATGCCCAGCTGTAATGCCCAGCTGTAATGGCCAGTTTTAATGCCCAGCTGTAATGCCCTGCTGTAATGCCCAGTTGTAATGCCCAGCTGTAATGCCCTGCTGTAATGCCCTGCTGTAATGCCCTGTTGTAATGCCCAGCTGTAATGGCCAGCTGTAATGCCCAGCTGTAATGCCCAGCTGTAATGCCCTGCTGTAATGCCCAGCTGTAATGCCCAGCTGTAATGCCCAGTTGTAATGGCCAGCTGTAATGCCCAGCTGTAATGCCCTGCTGTAATGCCCAGTTGTAATGCCCAGTTGTAATGCCCAGCTGTAATGCCCAGCTGTAATGGCCAGCTGTAATGGCCAGCTGTAATGGCCAGCTGTAATGCCCGGCTGTAATGGCCAGCTGTAATGGCAAGGGTGCATGTAAAGGGTGCACATCATGGAAAGAGGAGGTCTGTAGGGGGCAGCTCCGTGATCCTGCCGCACTGAAGTGCTTTTAAAAAGTTCATTCAGTAAATTCATTCCCTGAACACACACCGGCCGCCGGCTGTACGTTTTAAACACCGTTTCATGTCTTTGCTGTATCTTTATTTAATTTATTTTACTGCCGGTGGCTTTAAAGTGAGGTATTTCGGCTTAAGTGTAATTAGTGGTTAACATAATTCCATTTAATAAAAATGTGATGCCAAAAATGTAAGAGGTTATGGAAAAAAGAGGTTATGGTTTGTGATGTGCGTGGTTAACGGTTTGAATGCATACAGTGCTCGTGTTCAACGCAGAGAGCTGACGAGGCCGGGAACACGTGCTGTGAGCTCTGCATGACGGCCGCTGCACCCCCTTCTGCTGGACATCACGCACACAGCGCAGGACTGATGAGGATGAGGATGTACTGGATGAAGAGGGGATGTAATTAAACTTAGCATTGGGTTTAAATGTCAGGAATGATTTATTATTTCAGAATTTTTTCAGGTTCCTTTTTTGTAGATATTTATCTTTAATGTTACACCCACCTCAACCCTCCACCCCCCACCGCAACACCCCCCCCCCCCCCCCACTCCCATGACCAAATTAAAAGAAAATGCTTCACACCTTTTTTTCCGATCTCAGTTCTGCAGATGCATCTCGAAACAGGAAGTTCTAATGCAACAGCAAGCCCTCCCACACACTGCAGAGAGAGCGAGGTGTGGAGGACAGGACGAGGTCATGGAGGCGATGTGGCTGCTTCTCAACTTTATCTTCATCTGTGGTGAGAAACTCATCTTTTTTCTTTCTTAAAGGTTTTATTTCAATTTCATTTCAAATGTCTGTCTTTAAAATCCACATCAATTAAAAGAGTTCATTTCAAATGACTTCCTGTAAAAGTTTCTGTTGCAGCAACAACCAATCAAATCATCCAACACTCATTTATTATTATTATTATTATTATTAAAAGAACAAAGTGAAGATTTTACAGATCAGTTTGTATTCAATGAAAGAATTACATAATTACATGTTCGTAGTGTGTTGGAGTTCTAATACAACCCTTTTATAAGAAGTATTTGGTATGTGAGGTGTAAAGTTTAAAGTAACGTCCAAATGAACGGAACCTGTTCTGCACTGTGTTCTCCACTGTGATGGGTGCTGTGTTCTGTGTTCTGCGCTGCGGTGGGTGCTGTGTTCTGTGTTGTGCTTTGTGTTCTGCACTGTGTTCTGAGCTGTGATGGGTGTTGTGTTCTGTGATGGGTGCTGTGTTCTGT
>JAFMOC010000444.1:175000-192500 GCA_019802505.1 Corydoras sp. C115
ATGAAAGAACTGAACATTAAATGCTTTGTCATCGGGGTGAGTATCCTATAAACATCCATGATGCTTCCACCTCTTTCCATGACTTAAAATATTTTAATTATAGTTTATTTTTCACATCTGTAAGAAACAATTTAAAACACATCTGATTCACATACTGTCACACTGGTCTACCTGGAGCTAAGCGCCGCTGCGCAAATAAAGCACAGAGCCGCAGCGCTCTAACGCGCAGAAGGGAGCCAGGCACGCAGGTAGCACGAACATGAATTTATTAACGTGTCCAAACACAACACACACAGGTACACAGAGACGAGTGTAACATAATTTATTAACATGTCCACACACAACACACAACACAACACACACAGGTACACAGAGACGAGTGTAACATAATTTATTAACATGTCCACACACAACACAACACACACAGGTACACAGAGACGAGTGTAACATAATTTATTAACGTGTCCACACACAACACACAACACAACACACACAGGTACACAGAGACGAGTGTAACATAAAATAGGAAGACGCGCACGGACGACGAGGAACGCCGGAACTAAATACACCAACCCATCCCATCACATGCACCGAAACAACCAATGAAACGAAGAAGTTAATTAACTAAAACGACCCGGACTGAACAGCTAATTAACTAAAACACCCTGACAAGGCAGCTAATTACCTAAACCCAAAGACACAGAAACACAAAAACCAAAAAACAAAAGAACCGAACGACAGAAAAACAGGTGCCCTAGGCACCCGTTACACATACACCATATATACAATATATATATATATATATATATATATATATATATATATATATATATGTGTGTATAAATAACGGGGGGGGGGTGCAGGATTGGATAATCAGGTTCTACAGTGTAGCTGGTTTCTCTGTATCTACTGACCTGTAAGTTTTGGATAAAGCATCTGCTAAACAACTAAATGTAAATATCAAACGGTCAGTGCAGTAATGTGACGGAGGTGATGTCATTAACAGGTCGGAAATGTCCATGTAGATAAACTTCTTATACTGGCATCGGAACCAAAGGAGAACAACACCTTTCATATTCAGGACTATAATGGACTGAATGGACTCCTGGATAAACTCCAGAACAAGATCTACAGCATTGAAGGTAACATCTTTAAGGGTTAATCTATTTACATGCCATGTTTTAAAATAGATCTACAGAACTCAACCTACGGCTTTGTGATTATCAGAAGCTGGAACCCTATTCCTAACTTTAATTAACAATAATTAATACATATATAGCTAAATGTAACAGTATTGGGCAGAATAGCCAATTAATTTCTCTCCACTCAGGAACTCAAAGTGGTCCAACGAGAATCCGGGAGAAAGAGTTATCTCAGACCGGCTTCAGCATGGCCGTCAGTGAGGTATAAGGACATATCACCACACTGCACTCTCAAATAGCTTTAGGACGGAACCCAGAACCTTGATGTTGACAAACAGCTGCTCCACATTTTAGGACTCCATTATTTTAGGAGCAGTTGGATCCAATAATTGGCGAGGCCTGCTCTATGAGGTTAAAGGTTCTGGAATGAAGCATCAAGAGACTGAAATCCAGGATCCTGATCTGAAAGAAGATTCTTATAAAGGTAAAAATGTTTCACAAGATGCATTTTAACTCAGAGTGATGATCTTCATGAGAAACGCAGTGCTGTTTTCAGGACATGATCATTCCCTAAGCACGGTCATTTTCTCTTTAGGTTACTCAGCTGCAGTCGGGCAGAAAGAGAAGGTGCCTTTGGTCTTCTCTGGTGCTCCAAGAGCAGAACACAGAGGTCAGGTGACTCTCTTTAGTAAGAGGAATCACACATGGAAAGTCTCCTCCAGGGTCTTTGGAGAACAGGTTCATACAGCTTTCTTTTTCCTCATACTTTGTGCGTGGTTTAAATTTCGACCAGCTAATGAGATGGGTTATATAAAGAGGAAAGACGGTGCCTTCGGGGATTCTTCCAGGTCATTATCAAAATATAGAGACTTCTGCCACTGGATAGAGAAATGAATAGGGCACACTTCCATTTGATCCTTAAATTCACTTTGAATAAAACCTTTGGATAAAACCTTCTGCTAAATGACAAATGTAATGTAAATAACAAAGTTTACACTTCATGGACTCTGTATGATCATTAAAAATCCCTCTTTATGTAGATTGGGTCATATTTTGGGAGTTCAGTGTGTCTGCTGGATCTGGATTTGGATGGTGAGACTGATTTTCTTCTGGTTGGTGCACCTCAACATCATCAAGCTCATCCTCAAAGAGAGGGGCGATTGTACGTCTACACCATCTCTTCCAAGGTACTACAATCAGCCTGGTACAAGTCATGTGACCTCATCATTCCCACACTGATGTTATTCAGCGCAGTGACTGATAATCTTCCTCTGTGTTGATGCTAATCACAGCTCCAGATGGAACAGGTTCTGAATATCAGTGAATCTTCTGATGGCCGGTTTGCAGCAACGTTGGCGTCGATAGCAGATCTGAATGGAGATAAGTTACAGGACCTAGCTGTTGGTGCTCCACAGGAAGATGATGGGAAAGGAGCCATTTATATCTACTTGGGCAAAACTATATATGGCATTCGCTCCCAGTACAGTCAGGTACGTCCAAAATCTACCTGCATTGTATCAGTACTCAGTACAGACCGCAGTACAGACCGGTACATTAAGCACTGAGCCACTTGCAGCAGATGCAGTTGGTAGTTGCTGGATGCTGTCGGTAGATAAAGACAATGTGGAGTATGTAGGACGGGTGGGTGCCTTCAGATGAGACCTTAAACCCTGGATTATCAGTTCATGGATATGTCTAACTGTAGAGCTATAGCTGCATAAACAATTGGGAAATGGAAGAAACAATGAGATAAAGACTTGTGTAAGTGAAGGAGAGGATCAAACTAATTGATTTAAGATCAATCAGCTTAATTATTTAATCAGCTGGTGAAGAGCAAAGAATAACAAAGAGCAAAGATTTTTATTTATTTAACACGATGGACTTTAAGATTAGGAGGAAAGTATGTTGTAATTATGAACAGGTACGTCTAATATTCGGAACAGCAGGGAGGAAGTGGATAGATGGAAGACATTCAAGACAGAATCAGTACTCAGTATATCAGCCCCAGTTATCAGTCCACTTACTTCTTCATGCAATATACAATGGTGGTGCAAAAGGCGACATCTATCATAGTAAGACATCAGTGCAGAACGGATGACCTGCATATACTGTGTGTGTGTATATGTATATATATATATACATATACATTATTTTCCCGGTATTTGCAGGATTTACAGAGATAATGTGGTGTCATTCTTTAGGAAATATGTGAATATTTTAGCAGATCTTATTCTGCACATGCTACAACATGACTGACCTGCTGCAGTCCAGTCTGTTCCATTTACGGAACGTTATGAGATGAAGAATATGACCTCAACCAACAAGTCTCATGTCAAACAAAAATAAATTCATCTTCTCTAAATTAAAACAATGTGTAATTTAAAACAGTGATGTAGCATGGAGATTAGCACCACCCCTCTGATTCCACCCTCCTGGTCCCAACTTTTTACAGAAACATTAAAGATAATTGTGTTTTTTCTTTGTTGTGTTTCTGAGTTGAGTGTTTATTCTGTTCATTTGTTGATAGCGGATCCTTGCTCGTACGATCTCGGAGACGCTGCGGCAGTTTGGAGTGGCGATAGACGGTGGTATGGACATGGGGCAGGATGGTGTTCCGGACATAGCTGTTGGAGCTCGAGGAGCTGTGTTTCTTTTAAAGTATGAACCCGTGCTCATCTGTACACTTTCACATGAACCTTCTCTTAACTCTGAGCATCTGCTGTTTTCAGGGGACGTCCCGTTCTGTCAGTTTCTGCAGAGCTGAGTTTCTCTCCACCTGAAATAAACCTGAACAACTTTGACTGCCTTGATAAAGAAAGCACACTTCCTGTGGTGAACATCACCATCTGCTTCAATGTGTTGGAGAGCACCAGCAGCACAGGTACGTTCCTCAGCGTTCCTTACAGTAGGTGCTTTAACATCATCAGACTGAAATCATAAAAAACAGAGCTGCAGATTCTGACAGACGGAGGCCTCTTTAGAAAACATCGGTGTTGTCCGGCGCAGTGTTCCTGTCCGTATTGAATGTGGACCTTGAGGTATCATTTGATTAAATGATGTAGGATTTGTAAATGTGTCTTCGATCTGGTGGCTCTGAGCAGATCAGATCGGGGTTCTAAGAAGGGTTAGGACCAGAGATCAAACTCGGGTTTACTAACAGAACCTCTCCTGTTCTTTGTTGTTATCAGGTGCGGTTGGAGAGTTGAGTCTCAATGTGTCATATGAGCTGAACTCTGATGTTCTGAGGCGAGAGAGTCGAGGATTTTTTAATAAAGATGATAAAAAGTCCAAAAACCTCCAGAAATTTGAAGTGCTGCAATCTGGACGTTGCTGCTTTAACCACATGCTGTACATGATCGTACGTATCATCCTAATCCCAATCTCACACATTTCAAACTCCTGTGTATGAACCTAAATCTAATCTCTCACCTTCCGTGGATCTGCTGGTCTTCAGAAGTCCTCCTGGTTGTGGAGATGAAGCAGATGGTGTGTGTTACGGTGTCCTGTGTCTCTGTTTCAGAGCTGTGTGATGGACACCTTATCTCCCATCTTCATTCAGCTCAGTTTCATCGAGTCTGATCAACAGCCCACAAGATCCGTTCTGAATATCGACAGCAGACCGAACGCTAGTGTGGAGGTGAGGGACACATCTCTGAGACTCAGATGGTTATGTATCTACTGATGATGAGAAGAGTTGATTCGTTAGTTGTTGATACAGTTATGATGATTCCACTGAGGTGTTTATCTGAGTGTTGAACTTGTTTTTAGGTTCCATTCCAGAGAAACTGTAAGAACACGACATGTGTTGCAGAACTAGAACTGGACTTCTCATTTAAGTAAGAATCCTCATTTCTGTTTCTCTGTTTCCCTGAAACCTTGACATTCATGTGGACCCAATGTGCTGAGAGAGCAACCTTAAAAGCTTTGTGTCGAGCAGAGTGAAGAGGAGAGATAGGTTTGGGTTGTAAATCAGTGTCTCGTTCAAACAAACAGAAGCATCAAAAAGGGCCAAGGACTAAACCCTGGGGAACACCAGAGGTCCAAATGGATCAGTTTATTATTTCTGTGGCAATAAGCAGATTAAAAGACAGAGAACATTGCAATAGCAGTGTATGTTTCAGGTGACAGAAGGTGGTTCAGAGAACATGATCACCTCTGCAGTGGAACCATCCTAACATCGGCTGCTTAGTATTTAGCTTAGAAAAGGTTTTAGAACATGAATTTAAAGTTCCTGTTGTCTTAATAACCACGAAACAATGTTCCCACATCCTGATCTGATGTTCCACATGTCCTGATCTGATGTTGTAGAGAACAATCCATGATGATGATGTTGTTACAGGAACAGCTCTCTGTTTGTGGTGGATCAGGAGTACTTCATCATCACTGTAAACCTGCTGAATAAAGGAGATGATTCCTTTAACACCAGTGTGGTGCTCTACTACCCTGAAGGGCTGTCACTAGCTAAATTTGAGACCATTAAGGTATTATCTCTTCTCTCTGATTCGCCCTGACTCTGATTCGCTCTAATTCACCCTGACTCTCATTCACCCTGACTCTCATTCGCTCTGATTCGCCCTGACTCTGATTCACTCGGACTCTGATTCACTCTGATTCTGATTCACTTTGATTCTATTCTAATTCCTGCAGGCTAACAAAAGGACTCTGAGCAGTTGTGGTGATCGCGATAATGGTGCTCTGAATAAAACCACCTGCAGTATCAGTTTACCAGTTTACCGCCAAAATACAAATGTAATTAAGTAATAACACACACACACACACACACAGACACACACACACACACACACACACACACACACACACACAGATATTACAAGATTACCATTTCTCCTCTTTCTGGGGTTTGTAGGCAACGTTTCGGGGAACGTTTCGTATTTCTCAATCATACAACTGGACAGAAAAGATGGAGATGAGACTTGAAGCCAGAAGGTAAATCTAATAATAATAATAATAATAATAATATAACAATAATGATAAGAATGAAAATAATAAGAATCAGAATACTTTATTAATCCCCTGAGGGAAGTTGCAGTTTTTACAGATGCTCCGTTTGCCATGTTATAAACAGAAGTAGAGTCTGAATTAACAATAAACTCAGTAAATAAAATATATTCTATTAAAAGTCATTGAAACTTTATGTATTTTGTGCCTTGTGGAGCTGATCTGGCACATGTTTAATAAAATACTTAATCATGTTATCATCCTAAACACTGATCTAAACTTAAACTTAAATCCCGTGTTACATTTCACCCAGATCGGATGTGTCTGTTAAATGTGATGTGTTTTTGAGAAGCTCCAGTGTTAAAAATCTGAGTGAATAATAGAAAATGAACATTCAAATAAAAGTGTTTTTGTTCCATGGTGCTCAGGTCCTAACTAACAGAAAAGAGGAGACTGATTGGTAGTTTAATTAAGGAGTGACTTATTTGACATTATGGATGGTTCATGAGGTGCAGCTGCAACTGGTTGGTTAGGGGTTTGGATTTCTCTTCATGCTTTGAGGAAACCTGCAGTCTGATCTTCTATATTTCTTTATGTTTTGCATCAGCCAGAACCTTCTGAACTTTTGTGTGGAATCATTAATAACATTCCTTCTCCAAAGTTGCTGACAGGTCTTGTTCAAATTGCTTGGAAAACGTTGTGAAGTTGTTGAGATGTGTGTAATGGTGAAAGCCATCATACAGCCTCGCTTTCTCCACACTCAGACTGACCGTGGGGAAACTTTAGTTAAGCTAAATTATACTACATCTCCAAAGAGGAAGAGAACGCAAGTTAACCTTTAGAACACAGCATCGGTGGAACTGCTCGTGGTTTAAGAACCAACAGAAAAGAACATTGTGGTTATTTAGGGTGTATAAGAGGGATCTGTGATTACAGACTGTTTTATGGGATGTTATGTCTGTGTGTTACAGTGATAATAATAATAATAATAACAGGTCGAATTCCGTGGTAAACAAAACGCTAGAGGTTAAGTACGCTGTAGATGTGGCTGTTAGCCCGTAAGTATACACTGAATCAATTTACACATACTGAATCACTTACACATATTGATTCACTGAATCAATTACAGATACCAACTCACATATACTGGCATATACGATTCATTAAAGTGATTCATTAAAGAGTCAGGTACATTTTTGTATAAATCTGTTATTTTCTGTATCAGGGTCACGGATCAGTCTGTACAATATCTAAACTTCACAGTCAGTGACAGGAGACCTAAAGATATATTCGTTGGTTTTATTGTGAGTACACACACTCACACACACACACTCGCACACCTTTACAGAATGGGTTTGATTAAAAACCTGTGTTCTATTTATTGGCCACTTTTATAGTAAAACTTGTTCAAATGAAAACCCATTTTTTCTTTATAAAAAATGTGTGTGTGTGTGTGTGTGTGTACAGGTAAGGAATATGGGCATGAAGGATCTTCCTGTCAGTGTAAATTTTACGGTACCATTTCAGATTAAACAGAACTTCAGTCTGAAGAATCATTCTATAATCATACAGCCGGTACAAACCCATTCATCTTCATCCTCCTCCTCATCATCATCATTACATAAGATTCTTAAAATCATTAATATGTGTTCATTTACAGAACATCGCAAAGTGTTACAAAAACTTCACTTCAGATTCAAGTGTAAGTGACATCATTTATTGTGCCTGATCTAAAGTGTTTTTGACATCGTGCCTGATGCTCTGTATGTGTGTGTGTGTGTGTGTGTGTGTGTGTGTGTTTTACAGGTGTGTAAATCAGGACACTGTGTGCAGTTTGAATGTCAGATATTTTCTCTGGAGCACTCGTCTAAAGTTCAGTTTAATCTAACAGCACTTGCTACATTTTTGAACCCAATGAACTACACTGAGGTAAATCACACACACACACACACACACACACACACACTCCACAGCACTGCTAACACATTAAAACAGAACCCAATAGAACCCCGTCAAAATCAGCAAATATAAGTGATCCCGGTAAAATAAAAATAGTGATTTTAGAAATTAAAGATTAAAAGGGTCTGACTATATTGATCAATTTTCTTACTGGTATTGATTGATATACCTTTATTAGTCCCACAATTTGAAATGGGGCATTGATTTGTTGGTTTATGTGTCTCTCTCTCTCCCTCTCTGTCTGTCTGATTGGTAGTCGGGCTGTTTCCATGAGTTCAGGATGGAGGATGTATTGTCTGTCTCTGCTAAGCTGGGTTTTGAAAAAAAACGATATTATCAGATCACTGATGCTGGAGAGGTGAAAGCCCAGATTCATAACCTGCATTACAGTTCATTACAAAACAGATCAGATTTATTTTACTCAATACTTGTTTTTTTTTTATTTTTTATTTACAGAGAGACAGTTCCAGATTTCATCGAGCAGAGGTGTGTGTGTGTGTGTGTGTGTGTGCGTGTGTGCATGTGTACATGTGTGTAAGTAATATGTGTATGTGTTGTAGTTCTCTGTGAGGTTGGAGCTGGTGATTCCTCCTGATATGTGGATGATCTGTGGAACAGGAGCTGGTGGAGGACTCATCATTCTAATCATCATTATAGTGATTTGTATTAAGGTAAGAGGCAAGGGGATTTAACTGCATTATGATGTCATTATGTAGTAAAAAGTCTATTCTGTGGTAGACAACACATGCCTTACACTGCAAAGTGATTGACACCATTTAAGTAAATGAACTTAAAGTACGAATAGAAGCAGAGCATTTATTTCAGACAAATTGAGGAAAACAAGAGTAACTGATCGATTAAACACATTCACATAAGCATGTTTAACCGGAGCAGACACCGGGAGTAAATACAATGAAATAAAATGTAACCAAGAAAAAAAAAAAGTAAAACAAAAATTAAAAACCTTTTGAAATGATGGTGGAGGAGAAATGACAGAATAAGAGCGACATCTCTGAATGAGATCATCTGTGTAGCATTGGTTTTGCTCACGTTCTTAAGGGGTGCCAATATTTTTGGAGTTGACTGTCTCGCTGCATCTCAGTGTTTATCTCTATTGTGGTTTTTAGTGCGGATTCTTTAAACGTAAGCATCCAGAAGAGCTTCATTCTACATTAACTGCAAACAATGAAAGTCCTCCTGAAGTGAGGGCTTTATTTAGCACCAATGAAAAAGCCGAGGCATCACCAACCGGAGAAACGGATAAAGAAGAAGAGAATAACGATGTTAGCATAAAGAAGTGAACTTAAACCAAGTAAGCATACATGTAGCTAAGCATCATTGCTCTTTTCTATTAGTGCTTTATACATTTTTAACATTAATTTCCTTAATCCTTGATTTTCTTCTGATTTGTATTCTAACTTATAACCTGATGAACCTTAACTTAAGCTGAAATTTTGTTTAGTGAACATATGTTTGATAATATAACCGCTGAATATTAATGAAGGTAAAGATATAAATGATATACATAATTATGTATATATATTTGTCTTGTTTGTTTGGTTTGGTTCTTTATTTAAATGTGATTGCTTTGATGTAAATTAAATTAAATTAATACAGATGTTTTACAGTGTTTTTAAAAAGTCTTTTGAACCCTAACCCTAGAACATTTTCATTTTAAACCCACAAACTTAACTGTATTTTATTGGGACACAACACAAACACAAAGTAGTAAGTAATGGTTAAAAAATATTGTGAAATTGTAATTAAACAAAGAAAAAGAAAATGATGCATAGTTTTCAAAATGTTTAATAAATCAATATTTATTAATATTTAAAAGTTCCACCATGCTTGTTTTACTCAGTAGTTCTAATACGTTTACATTTAAAATGTCATATTTAAATGAAACCTATTTATTTTTTATATCTGTAATAAATTACTTCAAAGTAGTGTGATTATATGGTGGACACGGCGGTCTGTCCAGTAGGGGGCAGACTGTGGCTGTTAAATTGCTGTGCTGAACGTGTATTTGCTTGTTTAGAGAAGAACATCTGTGAGGAACATCTGTACCTGATGGTTCAGTGGAACAGAAACCTCTGTGATCAAAAGAAATCTGTAGTTTGAGTTATTGCTTCATACAGTGTGATTTTATTTTTGTACCTGATACTCATATCAAACAATTCTGTCAGTGATCTAGAACATCAGAATCATTTCATTTAAAGTAAGAAGCAAATGCGTTTTTCAAATAGTTTTTATTTGGTTCTCTTCATGATAATTCTGTTTTGATTCACACAGAAAATCAAACAAATTCTAAAGGTTCAGAAATGTGTAGATCCATCTGCAAAGAAATGCCTTAACCTGACATTCATTTTGTTCTTGATTAAAAGAGATATGTGTATGTTTAATTTCATTTTGTCTTATCTGTCAGTGTAATTGTGTTATTCACTCATTCATTCAGACGTCAATAACAATGAAGGAAGGAAGGTGTCCAGAGGCAACACCATTCAGACTTTATTCTGATAGTTTTATATTTGATCATTTACCAAATTTTTAACAGATAACACAAAAAAACCTTTTATTTACTCATTAAACCAAAAGATTTGAAGTTTAAACATTACAATGAACCTTTAGTGAGAATAAATTCTATACCATTAATAATCAAAAATAACCTACAGATTAATAAATATTCCTAATGCTAATAATTGTGTTTTAAAAACAGGATGAGCGGTCACACTGCTCTGTTTTAATGCACTCTCCATTACGTTCCTTAACTCAACTAGCTAGGGGTCATGAGTGAGAGAATCAGGTGTACAGAATAAAGGGAGTAACCGAGGAGACAATGAGACGAGGCCTCGTACACGAGTGAAGAGGAGAGCAAGAAAAAAGAAAAAAGAAATAAAACGAAGATTGAGGGCATTAAATAAGAAAGTGAAATGAAGGGGGGTGGAGAGGGGGGTCACGAGAAGTGGGTAAGGTAGTGAGTGATTTGAGGTAATGAACGTGAGCGAGGGTGCAGGCTTTAGGTAATAGAACACAGCCGCTGTGTTTTTCATCATGCCATGTGATTGATCAGAGTGCTGATGATGTCATCATAACAATAATGTGATTATTAATTTCAATGTTAAAGCACCAACCATTTCAGGTTCATCACACCTGTGTGTGTGTGTGTGTGTGTGTGTGTGTGTGTGTGTGTGTGTATATACATATATGACTGGTGACTGTGTGTGTGTAGGACTGTGTGTGTGTATATATGACTATGTGTGTGTAGGACTGTGTGTGTGTGTAGGACTGTGTGTGTGTGTAGGACTGTGTGTGTGTATATGACTATGTGTGTGTAGGACTGTGTGTGTGTGAGAGAGTGTGTGTAGGACCGTGTGTGTGTGTAGGACTGTGTGTGGTGTGCATTTGCACGTTGTGTATATATGTATAATTTGTGTGTTGCACCTCCGTGTGTGTGTGTGTGTGTGTGTGTGTAGGACTGTGTGTGTGTGTGTGTGTGTAGGACCGTGTGTGTGTAGGACTGTGTGTGGTGTGCATTTGCACGTTGTGTGTATATATGTATAATTTGTGTGTTGCACCTCCGTGTGTGTGTGTGTGTGTGTGAGAGAGAGTGTGTGTAGGACCGTGTGTGTGTAGGACTGTGTGTGGTGTGCATTTGCACATTGTGTATATATGTATAATTTGTGTGTTGCACCTCCGTGTGTGTGTGTGTGTGTGTGTAGGTGTGTGTGTGTGTAGGACTGTGTGTGTATGTGTAGGACTGTGTGTGTGTGTGTGTGTGTGTATGTATGTGTAGGACTGTGTGTGTGTGTGTGTGTGTATGTATGTGTAGGACTTTGTGTGTGTGTGTGTGACTGTGTGTGTGTAGGACTGTGTGTGTGTGTATGACTGTGTGTGTGTATGACTGTGTGTGTGTGTGTATGACTGTGTGTGTGTGTGCATGTTCACTGTATAGATGTATAAAGTATGTGGACAGGTCTACATCTACAGGTGTGTTATTAAATCCTGTTCTAAGTTGGTTTCCTTTTCAGCTTCCAATCTCCTGAACCCCCCCCCCCCCCCCCCCCACCCCCCCCCCCCCCCCCCCCCCCCCCACCCCCCCCCCCCCCCCCCCCCCCCCCCCCCCCCCCCCCCATGGTCAACTATACTAACAGGTTGAACTGAGTTTACGTTTCCACAAATCGAATACTAACTAAATTCGACTAAGATCTAACAATCTTCTGTCTGCTAATGTGCTAATGAAAACTTTAGTGCTAATCAGTAAACGCTGGGTGCTGGCAGACTAACTCAGTCCTCACTAACCATCACTAACCATCACTAACCATCAGCAGCCAGCGTTACCTAACTACCATCAGAACATCTGTTCGTTAGAAGCTATCATCAGCGCTGCTGTTTGCTAAAGTTAGTTAGTTTAGTATCCGCGCTGGTAAAGCTAGTTTAAATCGCTAACAGCACTCCCGAGTGGGTTTATTTAATCTATGTTAACTGATGCTGGTACCACCGCTGATCGCTGCTAATTGATGAATTGTTGTGTCTTTGCTGAGCGCTGCTGCTGGTGTTTATTTAAATGATGTTACTGATGCTAGTATTGGCGCTGATCAGCAGTTTTCAGACTAACTGATGTTAACTCATCATCAGTAACCAGGTTAACCGGCTCAGGCTTCTACGTCACTAATCCCGTTTGCTCTGTCTTTGCTGATTGGTGCTGATCTGGTGGAGCTGCTGCAGAGAGCAGGACTCTGGGGTGACCGGGTGTGTTGGTGCAGGGGGTCAGGGGGTCAGGGCGTGTGCGCTGGCACATCGTCTCCGCTGGCCTCGGCTTCACTCTTCAGACACAGTGCGGGACCCGCGGGGGTCAGGGGGGGGTCAGGGGACGTGCTCTCAGAAGGCCGCTGGTCCTCGTGAACGCGCATGTGCTTGCTCAGGTGGTCAGAGCGCATGAAGACCCGAGGACAGACACTGCAGCTGAAGCGTTTGGAGCCAGTGTGCGTCTGTAGGTGGCGCTGTAGCTCATCTGAGCGTGTGAAGCGTTTTCCACAGAACAACCAGTTACAGACGAACGGCCGGTCGCCGCTGTGCCAGCGCAGGTGAGCCTTTAAATGTGAGGTCTTCACGTAGGCTTTGCCGCAGCCCGGGATGTGGCAGTTGTGCAGATGTTTGCGCTTGTTGGTGTCCTCTGTCTCGTTTGGTGTGAGGGACTCTGCACTGAGGCAGTTTGGACAGCGGCAGGCTGTCTGACCTGGAGCTCTGCTTCCAGAACGGCGTTGAGATTTCTGCCGAGTTGAACCACTGGCGCCCTCCTGTGGCTCCTCCAGGGAGAATGCGGTGGAATGATGCGGTGCATGGAGCATGTCTGATGCCATTGGCTCTATCTTGAAGCCATCAGTGGGATAAACCGATCCAGTGTGGGATGAGGGAGACAGGCAACACATCTGAGCCTCAGGGTTGTAGGAGCTGATGGGTGGCTGTAGACTCATGGACCCACTCTGAGTCATGGCTCCTCCTCCAACCCCAAGCCCAGGAGAAGCTTGAAGGTCCATCCAACTTGCTGATGTTCCACTGTGCAGGTCCCACCACCCGGAAACGCCTACGTCATCCGGCCCTCCGGGAGGTGCTGCACGCAGCCACGGCTCGTACGGGTGTGCCATAGAGAACTGGTGTGAGATGGGATTTATCGTTTGATCTGAAGCTTTTGCTTTAACCTTAAACACATTGACAGCAGAAGAGGGTTGTATATTTCTGTAAAGAAAAAAAAACTGAATTCAGCCAACGAAAGTTTAATAGCAGAGAAAAAAATAGAATTTTCACATAAAACAGCAAAACCAGCGACAGAATGAAAAGTTTAATAAACTTTAATAAATTATTTACTACTTCCTCCAAAAAGCACAAAAAAACTTCTAGCTTTTTAGTCTTAATTAACTACAATTTTTTTTTTTTACAAATTCTAATTTAGTAGAATTAATTTTAATTAAAGCAGTAAGTTAAAAACTGACTTTCAGTATCATTACATATAGAATAGAGTACTGAACGGTGAACGGAACAAAATCCGTACTTTATTGGTCCGATTTAAGAACTTTTTTTTTCCACTTCAGCAAAAGATGGTTGCTCTGTCTTCCCATACACACACACACACACACGGTGAGGAAGGACATAAAACATGTCAGAACATAGAAAACACACACACACACACTTAAGTAAAGAGCCAGGTACTTCCCACACGCTGAAAGAAAAAGTGTGTGTGTGTGTGTGTGTGTGTGTGTGTGTGTGTCAGCTACAGGGATTTGTCTGTATATGGCCAGAATTCATTTTTGTAAATAATTATGTAAGTAATTACAACACAAATAATAGTAACATACAATATCCTGAGTGTGTGTGTGTGTGTGTGTGTGTGTGTGTGTGTGTGTGTGTGTGTGTGTGTGTGTGTGTGTGCGCGAGAGAGAGAGAGAGAGAAAGAGAGAGATATTTGCAGGTGTGAACAGAAGCTGACAGCTGTAGTTCAAGTCTGTAGGTAGCTGTGTGAGTGTGAATGTGAGTGTGTGTGTGGTGTGTGTGTGTGTGTGTGTATAAGCACACTGGCATGCTGCCAAAATTCATTTATATGTCTGTGTTGAATCCTGGCAGACAATTAAAGGTCTTTGGTTTATAAATCTTTCTGACATGACACACACACACACACACACACACACACAGTGTGGGGTGGGGGGGTCGCCAAAGAGCATGAGAATTAAGGATCACTCAGTGTCAACTAATCCACTTAATACCAAACAACACAGGAGATCCTGTACACCAGGAACACACACACATACAGCAGTGTCTGTGGGGAAATTGATGTGTGGACTGGGAATGAGCTGTAAACACAGAGGAGAGACTCGGTGGGGCCGAGAATACACCTTTGTATACATGACCAAATGTTTGTAGACACCCATAATCATAGGTAACTGTAGCACACACTGTCTCTGTGATGACACTGTCTCTGCTGCTGGAGCTCAGAATGCCACCCTAATCTCAACCATGAAAATATTTTACTCTAATGACTTCTGTAATTTCTTAATTGTTCTTAATGAATGGAAATTGTGATTTGATTTGATTTTAAACTACTGCATTGTTTTATCTTATTACATATACATTTAAGATGAATTTCACAGCATGGTGGCGTGTGTGTTTGTACAGAGATGTGTGTGTTATGTGTATGCATCAGTGGAACTGGGTTAAAAACATTATTTATATATATATTATATTGTTTATATATATAAAACATATTTGAATTCCTTTACCCTCCTTTAGGTAGAGACGGAGTACAAACATAGACAGATAACAAAAAGCAGCTATGTATTATCTATAGTTCACCTTCTTCTCCTGTCAGCTCTACCCGGTCCTCACATGCTTCATGAATCTCGTCAGGTATCACGACAGCAGAGGTGCATTGCTGAAGCCCCCTGGACCATAAAAATCTTATTATGGTGAAAAGGGGACTAATACCACTGACCAGCATTCCAAAAACAAGAGTTTGTATTTAACAGTTTAGTGATTTATAAGCTCAGTGGAGGGAAGAGGCTGTTTTCTGTCAGCACCATGCAGGCACAGATTCACAGAAAGTTCACTACTACCTGGTGTTGGGGCTTGCACTTTCCAAACAGTTTTAGCTGCTTATAGATGTGCATGTGCAGCAAAACCCAAATTTGGTGCAAATTCACTTGCATTTGAAAAGCCTGCTTGGCCTTTCCCTGATTTTCTGTTGCCCATCAGCCATCTGCTTTTTAACATTTTTGCTTTTTAACATTCACTCTCGCCGTTCTAGTGCTGGACTCAATACCTACACACAAGACAGGACAGACACACGGGGTAGTGCCTGGCACTGAAGTACTGGAATTAACACTTCCAAATTTTTGTGGTGCCATGACCGATGGAAAAAAAAAAATCGTCGAAAGCATCGAATAACAATATAACAATCAGTTTTGATGAATTTACATTAGAGTTGGTTTTCTCCATAACTTCTGACTTGTAATGTTCTCATTTGTAAGTCATTTTGGATAAAAGCGTCTGCTAAATGACTAAATGTAATGTAAATGTAATGGAGAACACAAAAGGAGGAGGAGTGAAGGAGATGGCAGGGCTCTCACAGTTGGAGAAGCATTTGCCTCTGATTGTGCCACCAGTTGATCCTCTGCCAATCAGACAGCCTTATCCAGCAACATCAGATGGTGGTTTTAAACCTACACCAATGTGTGTGTGGGCAGTTCATCCACAGACTGCTTCTGGACCACCTTCCTTACCATTTTGGCAATATCAAACTTACCATCATGCAGGCGTTCAGTAGTTGTTTTACAAATTTGGATAGTCGGTTGAACTCCTTGAATGCCAGTGTTCATAACCGCCAACCCGCTCCATGCTGGTGCATCAGGGGTTTTGGTACTTTACTTACCTCAATTAATTAAATCAATTTCTTTTCCCTCAGCTCTGCCTTCCATTCACTGGATGCTCCGGTCAGCGTTTTAACAAAATGTGAAGTACAGTAATTTGACTGAACTAATAGAACCATTTTTAAAACTCTTTTTAAAGGATTTAAAGAGCAGTAATAATATATCTACATAAAGTAACTATCAGAGAAATTCTAATCAAAAGTGAAACACTTCAACCTGAGACTTGTAGTCTCTTTGATCTTACAGCTGCAGAGTTCCTGCAAAGAGTAATAGTAGTGAAGTGAGAGATACTGTAGTGAAGAAAAGCTCTTTCACCAGCTCATCTGGTTTAAACCAGTTCCACACGGCAGACCTGAGATCATTCAGCAACAAGAACAGACCAGTTCCTGAACCAAAGACCATTCCAAATACAATCAGCCCAGTTCCACTATACAAAAACAGTTCCAGTACATACAATCCAACATGCAGAACACATCGTACAGTTCTAACACACCCTTAAGTTGGTAAATTTAAAGTTTAGGAAAATATTTTACAAAAATGACTTGTATTAGTGAAATTCAGTACTTAGAGCTTAATGTGAGAATTACACCCCATTCCATAGACTTCATGTGAACACAAACACTCTTATTATATTATATTATTAGTAATGATCATCATCATCACCTTCATCAATAACAGTTTCTACTCCTGGTTTCTGGAAATCTTTCCTAAAAGTTTTTACACTATGTTGACACTTGAGCATCACACATACTGTACATGAGCTGGATGTCATTTTGTTAATTGATTATTAATAAAGATTGTTATTTATTAAAACTTTTCACATGCTTCTGGTGTGACCATGATAAAGTGTAGCCCTTTATGTTAGATAAGACCCATAACTATGAATTTGTACTGTGAGGTTGTACAGACATGTGGTATTGCAGAGTAAGTGTAAATGTGATACTTTTACACATTACTGTCAGTATTCATGTAAAACACCAATAAACCATTCAGTTCATTCTCTTTCTTTAGATTTTTAACTGA
>JAFMOC010000444.1:200000-210718 GCA_019802505.1 Corydoras sp. C115
CTGAAACACATCACTAAAACCCTAACAAATACCAAATACAGTTCAGTCATGAAGCTGCTGAGATTAACACTGACCGGCCAACAGGTACTACACACACACACACACACACACACACACACACACACAGAGCATCCTGTATCACTGATGAAGGATTGAACGATGGAGAACACATTGCTGTCTCCAATTCTTCATCTAAAAGGTGGGGCAATAAGATGGAGTAGTGAGGTGGAGAATTAGGGTGGAGGAGTGTAACAGAGTGTACAGTGAGTGCATACAGGTTTTTTATGTCTTTAATTACGGTCTGTAATTTAGAACTTAGGTTCATCTATTTTGTTAATGAAGCTGATATAATGAGGTTTGAACATGAACACACACACATTCATATACAAGAGATTATTTACACAGGTGTGTGTGTGTGTGTGTAGCAGGGGCCAGCTGTAGCTGAAATCATGATCTCTCTGGGTAAAGATGAGGTGTGTTGTCGGTTACAGAATGTTCTGCAGCAGTGAAGCGGTTCTGCATCTTCAGGGTTCCTCGTGTAATAATCACAGCTCTGTCGCACACACATCATAAAGTTTATGACATCATCAACTTTTAAAAATAAAATGTAAACTGGAACCTGTTCTCATTAATTCATCCTTAATGGGTGTAAACTTAACAACATTGGGATAAATAAAATAATTGATATTTGATTTAAAACATATGGTCTGGTGTTCTTCTCATGTAAATTGGACTGTAGATTTGATGTTCAGAACCTTTATTATTGTTATTTTACTGTTTACTGTAAACTGTTAACACTTTATGAAATCATTTATTTTAAAAATTAAACAAAATACTGGGGTTAGTTACATTTAACAGAAACTTAAAATGGGTGTTGCATAGAGCTTCAAAATGAATTGTGACAGTTGTTAAAGTCACTCTGGATCCAGACGAACGGATTTCGGCTGCGGACCTCCTCCTGCGTGTTCACCAGCTGCCGTCAAAGACGTGAGGAGCTTCTCTTTACCGTTAGGCTTTAGTGCACAAAACAAAACACACGTCCAGCTTTATAAAGAGGAAAGATCCACCTCAAAAAGCCTTCAGCCAAACGCCAGGTCAATTCCCACAATGCATCTGTTCATGCAAAAAATCCAAAACCACATTTATGGACAAGTTCAGATTCAGACTGAACTCAGATCAGAGGGGGATGATTATTGATCTCAGATCAGAGGGGGATGATTATTGATCTCAGATCAGAGGGGGATGATTATTGATCTCAGATCAGAGGGGGATGATTATTGATCTCAGATCAGAGGGGGATGATTATTGATCTCAGATCAGAGGGGATGATTATTGATCTCAGATCAGAGGGGGATGATTATTGATCTCAGATCAGAGGGGGATGATTATTGATCTCAGATCAGAGGGGATGATTATTGATCTCAGATCAGAGGGGGATGATTATTGATCTCAGATCAGAGGGGGATGATTATTGATCTCAGATCAGAGGGGGATGATTATTGATCTCAGATCAGAGGGGGATGATTATTGATCTCAGATCAGAGGGGGATGATTATTGATCTCAGATCAGAGGGGGATGATTATTGATCTCAGATCAGAGGGGGATGATTATTGATCTCAGATCAGAGGGGGATGATTATTGATCTCAGATCAGAGGGGGATGATTATTGATCTCAGATCAGAGGGGGATGATTATTGATCTCAGATCAGAGGGGGATGATTATTGATCTCAGATCAGAGGGGGATGATTATTGATCTCAGATCAGAGGGGGATGATTATTGATCTCAGATCAGAGGGGGATGATTATTGATCTCAGATCAGAGGGGGATGATTATTGATCTCAGATCAGAGGGGATGATGATCTCAGATATTGATCTCAGATCAGAGGGGGATGATTATTGATCTCAGATCAGAGGGGGATGATTATTGATCTCAGATCAGGGGGATGATTATTGATCTCAGATCAGAGGGGATGATTATTGATCTCAGATCAGAGGGGGATGATCAGAGGGGGATGATTATTGATCTCAGATCAGAGGGGGATGATTATTGATCTCAGATCAGAGGGGGATTATTGATCTCAGATGATTATTGATCTCAGATCAGGGGGGATGATTATTGATCTCAGATCAGAGGGGGATGATTATTGATCTCAGATCAGAGGGGGATGATTATTGATCTCAGATCAGAGGGGGATGATTATTGATCTCAGATCAGAGGGGGATGATTATTGATCTCAGATCAGAGGGGGATGATTATTGATCTCAGATCAGAGGGGGATTATGATCTGATGATTATTGATCTCAGATCAGAGGGGGATGATTATTGATCTCAGATCAGAGGGGGATGATTATTGATCTCAGATCAGAGGGGGATGATTATTGATCTCAGATCAGAGGGGGATGATTATTGATCTCAGATCAGAGGGGGATGATTATTGATCTCAGATCAGAGGGGGATGATTATTGATCTCAGATCAGAGGGGGATGATTATTGATCTCAGATTATTTGATCTCAGATCAGAGGGGGATGATTATTGATCTCAGATCAGAGGGGGATGATGATGATTATTGATCTCAGATCAGAGGGGGATGATTATTGATCTCAGATCAGAGGGGGATGATGATGATTATTGATCTCAGATCAGAGGGGGATGATTATTGATCTCAGATCAGAGGGGGATGATTATTGATCTCAGATCAGAGGGGGATGATTATTGATCTCAGATCAGAGGGGGATGATTATTGATCTCAGATCAGAGGGGGATGATTATTGATCTCAGATCAGAGGGGGATGATTATTGATCTCAGATCAGAGGGGGATGATGATGATTATTGATCTCAGATCAGAGGGGATGATTATTGATCTCAGATCAGAGGGGGATGATTATTGATCTCAGATCAGAGGGGATGATTATTGATCTCAGATCAGAGGGGGATGATTATTGATCTCAGATCAGAGGGGATGATTATTGATCTCAGATCAGAGGGGATGATTATTGATCTCAGATCAGAGGGGGATGATTATTGATCTCAGATCAGAGGGGGATGATTATTGATCTCAGATCAGAGGGGGATGATTATTGATCTCAGATCAGAGGGGGATGATGATGATTATTGATCTCAGATCAGAGGGGATGATTATTGATCTCAGATCAGAGGGGGATGATTATTGATCTCAGATCAGAGGGGGATGATTATTGATCTCAGATCAGAGGGGATGATTATTGATCTCAGATCAGAGGGGGATGATTATTGATCTCAGATCAGAGGGGGATGATGATGATTATTGATCTCAGATCAGAGGGGATGATTATTGATCTCAGATCAGAGGGGATGATTATTGATCTCAGATCAGAGGGGGATGATGATGATTATGATTGAACTCAGTGAGTTTGTGTTTCTGATATTTTCTGATTTTTTCTGATGTTTCTGATAGCTCAGATATTCTTTAAATGCTTTGTTTTCTGATTTTAAAGGATAATCAGGTTTATGAGATTAAAACCTTTAAATTAAAAACATTGCACATCATAAACTGCAGGGGGCGCGCGCCTACGGAACGAGGGCGACTTTCGATACAGTCTGACGCTTAAATATGACGTAACCATTTTGAGGCTCGTGTTGACGCATGCGTGGTCCGAACGCTGGAGTTTTCCAGAAGCCGCGGTGCCGCAGTTTTTCTTTCTTCTTTCCTCAGAATTAAAACTCCGTTTTCTAATTAAACTCGCTCTTTGATCCTCCCGCTTTGATCCCAAAACCACAGGAGGTCAACGGTGGACCCGCGCTGCACTGACCATGACGAGCATCGATTACAGTGTGTGGGATCACATCGAGGTTTCCGATGATGAAGACGATACTCACCCGAACATCGATACCCCGAGTCTGTTCCGCTGGAGACACCAGGTACCCGAAATAACATCATAACAACATTATAATAACATTATCATCATCATAAAGATAACCCGAACATCGATACCCCGAGTCTGTTCCGCTGGAGACACCAGGTACCCGAAATAACATCATAACAACATTATAATAACATTATCATCATCATAAAGATAACCCGAACATCGATACCCCGAGTCTGTTCCGCTGGAGACACCAGGTACCCGAAATAGCATCATAACAACATTATAATAACATTAAAATCATCATTTAATGCTGCATATGGACCCGTCCTCTCGGTTCGGTTGTCCCTCGTTAGAACCTGCTCTCAGTTCACTGGAACAAACTGTAATACAGAACCAGTGGAGAGGCGATCACGCTGCCCATTAATACATTTAAAAATAACAAGAGCTAAATCATACATTTTCAATAAAATAATATATATCCATATACTTAAATACAAACTTTTATCTTCATGTTGATATATATATTTTAAAAAGGTTGTGTAAAGTAATATCAGACTGAAGCTGTTACACTAAATATTAGCTCCTTAATTATCTTCTGTACTGGAACCTACTACCCGCTCTTATCTGTAATAATGATCATTATAAGTATTATATGTGTACTGATTATGCAGCACATGTCGGAGCAGTGGGATCCTCACTCTGGATCCAGATCATCGTCTGCAGCGTGCATAACCAAACATTTCTGTAACCCACATCATTCAAACGTTGTTTATTCTTTATAGCAATAAAATTACAGTCAGCCCTACAGCGCTACTTAGAGTTATAGTTCTCATGTGCTTAATGCTGGTTCAGGGTGAACTGAAACACTCTCTCTGTTTAGGCTCGAGTAGAACGAATGGAAACCTTTGAGAAGAAAGGAGCAGAGCTGGAGAAAAATTTAGCAGAAGCCAAGCGCAAGTTAACAGAGACCCAGCGTAAGATTCAGGAGCTGGAGGCAGCGAGTGACCGTTCAGAACAGGTGAAAAAAGAGCTAGAGAAACTGAAGAACCTCGAGAAACAGCTGCGGAAAGATGATCGGAACTGGGAGAAGAAGATGGAAGAACACCGGAGAGAGGAAAAGAAGCAGCCGTGGAATGTGGACACACTTAGCAAGGAAGGCTTCAGTAAGGTATCGTGGTTCCTCTTGTCCCACTGTCTTCACATGCATCAGCTGCATGACCGAGATCATAATGCATGTGTGTGTGTGTGTAACAGTCATAAATAAGAGTCTGTTGTTGTTACGATCGAGTCTGCTGAAGCAAAAACTAAGGATCAGCATCTGACGGCTGAAACTGTTCTGTTTGTGTTCTTACAGAGTGTGCTAAACGTAAAGCCTGAGGTGACCGAGGAGTCGGAAGAGCAGAAAGAAGAAAAACACAAAACATTTGTTGAGAAATATGAGAAACAGATCAAACATTTTGGTGAGTTTATTCCAGGGGCGAGATCTTCGGTAATGCTCCGTCTGAATTAATCCACCTGTCAATCATTACGCTCATAAAATACAAAGAATGCAGAATAAAGAGCCATTGAATTGCAAAATAATATCATATTCATAACTTAGTTAATAACTTGTGGCAGGAGCGCAGGGATGTTGGGTGAGAAAGCAGCTGATGGGTCCCGATCTGCTGCTGCATTTTGATTAATTTATTTGACTTCATGGTTTTTGAAATCTGCTCATGTTTGCTTCACTCTGTTGACTTAAGATTCGAACTCTCAGTGTTCCCTGCATCCGCATCAAGAACCAAACAGCGCAGAACACAAAAACCCACTAACCTGAGTCGAATGAATAATTGTGTGTGTGTCAGGAATGCTGAGACGATGGGATGACAGTCAAAAATACCTCTCTGATAATCCTCATCTGGTGTGTGAGGAAACTGCCAACTACCTGGTCATCATGTGTATTGATCTGGAGGTTGAGGAGGTAAACATACTCACTCATGCTTTTTTACCTATAAAATTAGTTTAACAATCCTATATTATTGGTGAGTCTTAGTGCAATTTTTTTATTGTGTGTGTGTGTTGACAGAAACATGCTCTGATGGAGCAGGTTGCTCATCAAACCATTGTGATGCAGTTTATTTTGGAACTTGCAAAGAGCCTGAAAGTGGATCCTCGAGGCTGCTTCCGACAGTTCTTTACCAAGATCAAGGTGTGTACGTCGTTGTGTGTAGGAGAGTTTATAACAGTGAGGATGACCGCGAGTGTGTGTGTGTGTGTGTGTGTGTGTGTGTGTTATTACACAGTGTATTTGATAAGGAAGTGTGCAACGACTGTGTTAACAAAATGGTTATAATAAACTCCACCTTCAACTTTAAAATATCTCAATAAGAAATGAAATGATGTTTTATTTTACTTTAAACCTTTGTTTTCCAGCTTAAAATAAAGAATTAGCTTTCAGTTCATAATGACATTCAGGTGGCCGATCTGTGTACAAATGCAGGTTTGTTAATGAGCGCTAGAGTGAATGGAGCAGGTGAGTTAAGGGGCGTGTCTGTGTTAGTTGTC
This sequence comes from Corydoras sp. C115, assembly GCA_019802505.1. Lineage (NCBI taxonomy): Eukaryota > Metazoa > Chordata > Actinopteri > Siluriformes > Callichthyidae > Corydoras > Corydoras sp. C115. The sequence continues at coordinate 206,396 of JAFMOC010000444.1, forward strand.
TGTGTGGATAGAGCAGGAGCAGGAGAGCTTTGGTTTAGGAATAAAACAGGCTTATAGAAGTAAACCCTGTCTGCAGTCCTCATTGTGCCAGACATGTTAAAATCATCAAAATGATCTCTGTGAATAGAGGACAAGGCTAAGAACCGCTGCTAAATTTACATGATCATCGAGACTTCAGCAGAACTTTGGTTATGATTTTTAGTGGAGGTAGATTGTTGCCGTGTAACTGCATTACGCAAAAAGTGTCCCATTTCCAGTTTGTAGACACAGACTGTTGATCAGATCAGACATTTTCATGATGAAATGTTTCAGTTACAGAGCTGTTACAATAAGTATCTTCAATTTAATAAACGTCGCGTCATTACAGAGAACAGCTCATGTGACTTTAATGGTTTTTCACAAAGTGTTTAACTTTTATTACAGTGCAGAATAACTCTTAATAGACTTGCAATGAATGTTAGTGCTGTTGTTCAGACTTTCAAACACAGATTGTAGAGACACCATTCACAGGCACATACTCAGGTAAATCAAAATTAAAATACTCATACGTCTGTTAATTGTGTGTGTGTGTTTATAGACGGCAGATCAACAGTATCAGGATGCCTTTAATGACGAGTTGGAGTCGTTTAAAGACAGAGTTCGTACTCGAGCTAAGATTCGTATTGAGAAGGCGATGAAAGAGTACGAGGCAGAAGAGCGGCAAAAACGTCTTGGACCTGGAGGCCTGGACCCTGTAGAGGTGTACGAGTCTTTACCTCAGGTATATTTATATCAACTACTGTATGTGTTTAACTCTGTACACTCAGCTCTAAATGATGGGAAACAAAATTCCTCAGTAAAACTATATACATATAAAAACATCAGCTTTAGCAATGTGGATCCTTGAGCGGGGCCCCTAACCCCCATTGTTCCAGGGCTGCTGTATTAACACTGTATTCTGACCCCAACCATTTAGCCTCTGCTAAATGACCAAATTTAAATAAATAATAAAAAAAAATTATATTTATATATATATATATATATAACATGACATGACTCTGAATACACAGGTGTTCATAAATAGGCCTAAATTAAAACTCCCCCATAGAGCAGAGCGCACAGCAGCAGATATCAGTACGGTTCACAAGCGTCTGCTTTTAAATGATATATGATGAGTCTGTAAGTGAAGGTGAATAATGTAAATATTGAGCTAAATGTTTAAACATGCATATTGTTTTGGGTTTTATTTGTTTTTTAACAGGAAATGCAGAAATGCTTTGATGAAAAAGACATTCAGATGTTACAGGATGCTATCAGCAAGATGGATCCTACGGTCAGTCTGTATGCTTATGGGTGTGTGTGTGAGAGTTATATGATGGAGTGAGAGAAGTGTGTGTGTGTGTGTGTGTGTGTGTATTGATTCATGCCTGTGTGTTTGCAGGAAGCTAAGCTCCACATGAAGCGTTGTATCGATTCGGGACTCTGGGTTCCAAATTCTCGAACAGATGATGATGATGGTGAGAAAGAGGAGGAAAAGGGGGAGGAGTCTCCGTATGAAGAAATTAAAAAGGACATTGGACATGCTCAGTAAACTTCATCCAATTTAGTATCAACATACATTACCATAAATAACCCACAATGCTTTGCTCAGTTTAAAGGCTTTAGAATATTAATCCTGGTTTATAGTTACAGAACACTGATTACACCAAAAGAATACTCAGCAGTTCATTAGGATGGAATGTTAAACATTGTTCACATTTTCATACATATTAGATTTTAATGTTACAACTCTCAATGCATCCAAAAATGAAGATAGGAAATACTTTTTTTTTTTACTGAAAATTTCAGACCTAGACTTCTCAACGTCCACGTCACCCACCTAAAGCCTAAACCAGGATTACGAGCGTGTGTGTGTGTGTGTGTGTGTGTGTGTGTGTGTGTGTGTGTGTGTGTTACAGTATTGGATTTCAGTGTTGAGTCTTTGTATAAATGAATCATCACTGTGTTTTTTAGTTTCACTGTTGAACTGCGCTAATATGCTTAATGAGTTCAGTTTAGCTAAGACGTGATTGGCTGATTTGTGCATGTCTCCTTAACTTTCAGTCTTTGTGATCAATAAACTGTTTTAATTATAAAACTGGTTACTTTGTTTTCTTATAATCTACACACACACACACACACACACACACACACACACAGAGTCCATTTGTAAATAGTACACATATTAAATATCCAATACATTATTAAGTTTAATTAAACTTTTGAACAGATCATGGAACAGATTTTTCTTTACTGTTTTAATGATAAACGTTTGTTGAATAAAAACACATTTTAAAATTGGTCCAGTGACTGAGAAAAAACATAGTGATTAAATTTTGGGTTAGGGTTAGAGGGTTAGGTTTTATTGGTAAGTATACGAGGCATCAGATTTAGGTTAGGGTTTATTTTTAGGGTTTCAACGTTGTGTTTTTATGAAGTGCAGAACAATTAAGGTGTGCGTTTGTTTATGTTTTTTTAATGTTGTGTCTGTGCTGTGACACACACACACACACACTCCCTCTAACTGCTCCTCTGAATCTATAGTGAGGTTGGGTGTGTGATCTGCAGTGCACCCTTCATATTCATGCTCTCTCTCTCTCTCTTTTGCTTGTTCGCTTGCTCTCCCTCACTTTCTGTTAATGCAGCAGTCCAATCTGCTACCTAGAATGTTTAACACTAACTAATCTCATAATCACCTTAAACCATGTGTTAAACTCTGAGGACTTATGATGGAGGGTCTGTGGTCATTATGGCTTTATTGATAAAACTCTCAAATCTCAGTAAAGGTTTAAATCACTGCAGTGTATAGTTCATTTTTATCTACAAACTGAATGAATAACATTGTGTCCACAACCAAAAGATATGATCACATTTTTCTAAGCAGAAAATATTTAAATGTAAGTGGCTGATGTTTCCCTCAAACAAAATATTCAAATAAATTATTTTTGAAATTGATTATTTTTTAAATTAATTATTAATTAAAATGGTCATTGAATTTAATAATTCACAACAATTCACAAGTAATCAGTATAATTTATTGCATTTCAAAACAAAATCCTCAGGTTTTCATTCAATAATTACGTTGTTTTTATAATTTCACACAAATGAACCTAAATCTTATTTTATATCGGTCATTAGTTGTGTATTTACTGAACATGACCACTAGATGTCAGCAGAAATGTTATTCAGACCATCTCAATCGATCCCGCTCTAACCGTCTCTAACAGGCTGTTTAATCGACTCCATTCAGACATGGCGGACCTGAATGCTAAAGCTTTTCAAAAAAGGTTTCTGACGCGTTTATTTCCTTCTTTCTTCTTTGTTTTTATTGTTTTCACCTGAATTTGTGTTAAATATACCTGTATATTTAAAGTGCGTTTTATAAAGCGGTTATTTAGTTCTGTTTTTTAACATTTTAGAATTCAGGACCTTTCGATTATTTAACTTTAGGTTATGACGTCATTCCCACGGTTTAGATCCAGTTATTCTGTTTATGACGTCATTTATTATTAATAATGTTAATGACGTGTCTGCTGCTTATTTACATTACAGTAATTACATCAGGTCATTTCATCTCACAAATTATAATCTGATAAACGGAAGCGTCATGTTTATATTAATATTAATGTTTCTGTGCATATTAATTAATCCACAGCCTCAGACTCTTCTGATGAAGATCTTACCCAACCACCACCACCTGAAGAAAACCCAGAGCCTGAGACTCACACACTCAGATCATATTGCTTTATTAAAGTTGTTGTGTGGCGTGCAGTGTGCTTTCAGTGTGTTTATTACACCACATCGTCCTCACTGAAGTGAATTAATGATTTATTGTAATTTGTTGAATCCTCGAGATGTTGGACCAGGCGATGTTTCTCCGATCTGCTGTCCAGTTTCAGTGAGCCTGTGTGAACCGTTCTCTGTTTCCTGTTTGCAGCTGACATGAGTGACAGCCGTGTCTTCTGCTGCTGTAGCCCATCTTCTTCAAGGTTTAAAGTGTTGTGCTGTTAGAGATGATGTTCTGCATTCCTTGGTTCTAATGGTTATTTGAGTTACTGTTGCTTTTCTGTTATCTCGAACCAGTCTGCTCATTCTGACCCCTCACATCAACGAGGCATTATCGTCCACACAACTGCCCCTCACCGGATCGTTTCTCTGACCATTTCCTGTAAACCCCAGAGATCCATCAGTCCATCTGACAAACATGCCATGTTCAAAATCATTTATATATATATAAGAGGTATGATTTATAAAGTCTAAATATAATTAGGTATAAGTTTAAGTGTGTTGTAAAAATTTGGTCAC
>JAFMOC010000445.1:0-150000 GCA_019802505.1 Corydoras sp. C115
TACGTATGTATGTGTATATATGTATGTATGCATGTGCATGTATGTGTGTGTATGTTTGTATATATATTAATGTGTGTATGTATGTATATGTGTATGTATGTATGTATGTATGCTTGTGCGTGTGTATGTATGTATGTATGTTGTGTATGTACATGTATATATTTACATGTAAGTATGTACATGTATATGTACCTATGTTTATATATATATATATATATATATATATATATATATATATATATATATATATATATATATATATATATATATATGTATGGGTGTGTATGTACGCGTTTGTATGTATGTATATATGCATGCATGTATGTATATATGTATAGGTATGCATGTATGTATGTATGTATGTATTAATGTATGTATACCTATATGTTTATATATGTATGTATGTATGGGTGTGTATGTACGTGTTTGTATGTATGTACAGTATATGTATGTATGTATGTGTGTATGTGTGTATGCATGTATGTATATATGTATAGGTATGTATGTATGTATGTATGTATGTATGTGTATATATGTATGTATGTGGGAGTATGTGTGTGTGTATGTTTGTATGTATTAATGTATGCGTGTATGTATGTATGTATGTATGTGTGTATGTATTAATGTATGCATGTATGCATGTATGTATGTATGTATGTATGTATCAATGGAGCCGTAGTGGAAAGAGTCAGCAGCGTGAGGTTTCTTGGTGTCCACTTCACTGAGGACCTCACCTGGTCCCATCACATCAGCACTGCTGTGAAAACTGCACGTCAGCGACTCTTCTTCCTGCGGAGGCTTAAGAAATTTGGTCTCCATCCCCTTATCCTCACCAACTTCTACAGGTGCACCATCAAGAGCATCCTCACAGACTGCATCACCGTCTGGTACGGTAGCTGCTCCACCTGTGACCACAAGGCCCTGAATAGGGTGGTGAGGACAGCCGAGTCCATAATTGGGAATTAACTCCCTGCTCTTGTGGACATCTACCAGACCCGCAGCACAAGGAAGATTCGTAGAATCCAGCTGGACAGCAGTCATCCAGCACATAGACTGTTCACCTTACTGCCATCAGGCAGAAGGTACCGAAGCTTCCCGGCCAAAACAACCCGGCTTATAAACAGTTTTTACCCGCGAGCCATCAGGCTACTAAACAAAATGAACTCCTGCTTTTTACTGTCACTTTACACTAAGTCACTTTAAATTATATATATATTTTTATTTTATTATATTATATATATATATATTTTTTGGCGCATACATATGTAAATATTGTGTATTTCATTTTATCTTCATGTAGAGTTTATATCCTGATGCCTCACCTTAAGAATTTCTATGTTCACAAGTCCCAACATGGAGCATAAATGACAAACTTCAAACTTGATGTATGTATGTTTGAATGTATGTATGAATGTATGTGTGTGTATATGTATGAATGTATGTATGTGTGTGTATGTGTATGTATGTATATGTATGTGTATGCGTGTATATGTATGAATGTATATTTATGTATGTACAGTATGTATATGTATGTATGTGTATGTATGTTTATGTTTGTATGTGTCTATGTATGTATGTATGTATGTATGTATATTTATGTATGTACAGTATGTATATATGTATGTGTATGTATGTTTATATGTATATATGTATGTTTGTATGTATGTATGTATGTGTGTGTATATGCATGCGTGTATTTATGTACGTATTATCGGTCTGTAGTCCACTTTCTTAACCACATAGTGAACAATTTTTAGTCACACTGTCATTAAAAAAATAACAATATGTACAAATAAAAAAATAAAAAGAACATACAAATATATATATATATTTTTATAACTGTCATGTATAACTTCCATCTATAGCAGGTGTTCAGCATATATCTCTTTAGATATTAAATTTGAACTGTGACCTAAAGCTGCTCAGGGCTACAGTCAGTAAAAGGGGCTATTTCACAGATTGGGCTTGCTGCAGGAGGCAACACAGAGACACACTGTTATCTTTAACACTCCAGTCTTATTTAGTCCCTAAAGCATTACATGTTTCTTACAATATTCCCTCTAGCAGCAGGTGCTAAATGGGAGCAGGCACATCTTTCTAAGGCTGTGAATGAGTTGAGTGACTGTTTAACACAAAACAACATAAAGACAGAGATTGAGAGCGTGAAAGAGAGACAGACTAATGTATAACATCATATGCATCATTACAAATGCACTTAAATAAAAGTTTAAATATGGATTTGTATACAGTCTGCACAGCTGTCGGAGGTCGGAGCAATGAGGTGGATGTGTGTCGTAGAATTTACAGCGAGTAGAAACAGGGTTTACAAACTTTTGCAGCACTGCTGTGTTCATCAGGATGGAGATGTCATCATAAAGCACAGTGAATTTACTATATTGTTTATTACTTGCGGTGCTCTGTAAATGTTGCCTCCAGATAAATAATCCTGATCATAAATGTTTATGAGGCTTATTAAAATATCCATTTATTCTATTACAGTTAACATTCTTTGTAGAAATCACTGTAAACCTTCACTTGTTGTGATTATTATAATTAACATGAACTCTCCAAAGCCAGACTAGTTAAATACACAATACAAGCAATTGTTCCCCTACAGTTTTCCAGCTTTCCTTTTATTAAAAAAAAAAAGTCTCGAGCAAACTACAAAGGAACAACCGAGAGAGTCAAAGTAAACTAGAAAGCCAGAGAGGCAAAGGGCGGTGTAAGAGCAGGCTCGGGGAGATTAGGAATTTACATATCTTAATAGACAACCACATACTCACATTCTTTCATCAGGAAACTCCCAGTGCGACATGGGAATTGCCATCCACGGACGAGGAGGGTGTTAAACCTGATTGTCCAATTCACACATACACAGAAGAGAAAACGATCATACAGTCCAGACGCATTCACTAAACCTCGCCTCGATAAAACATTCAGCATTTCGTGAAACTACGGATAAGAAATGTTTAATTTAAAAAAGGGCAAGTGGCAATACGGCAGGACCAGGCGATATAAACAACACTTGAACCGGCAAATCATGTTCAAGTGCGTAAAAGTGGCAGAAAAAAAATTGTTCATTTCATTCAGCATTAACACAAACATCAGACTATTGGTGCATTATTGCATTTATTTATGACATAATTCCATATTAAATATTCATGCATTATTACAATTATGCCATTTTCTTTCTTTGTCTCTCGCTGTTAGAGATCAAGAACAGGGTCAAGGGTTTATTAGACAGGATGTGTGCAGGTGTTCATGTGTGCGTGAAACCGTCTAGCGACGTCTGACACTTCCTCTTCATTGGACAATGTGATTTCTACTTTAGTCTCCCAGAGTAATTGGCTAACTAATAGATAATGAGGTGGGGAAAGGGAGTGAAGAGAATGGGGGTGAGTATCATGCAGAACACTGTGGTTAACATGATGGAACTCTGTATATATATATATGTGAATGTGACGAGTAAAAAAAAAATAAATATTAGTGTATGAAACACTGAGATGAAAAGGAATGACTCGTGGACATTTCCATTAGGGTTTAATCCAGGAGTCATGATTCATTACTGCAGAATCATTTCTGTTCATTTTGGCTCTAAAACCTGAAACAACAAGAAAATAATTATTCCAGCGTAATTATAATTAATTTGCCAATAAAGCCCATTATGGTCAAATGAGGCAAACACAGCAGGGTAAAGGTTTCTCAAAGTGTGTCAAGTTGATTGATCTATCACAATAGTGCATCGTCTTAAAGCGGTAATCTCAATACAACGCACAATACCTTACACTTTTATGTCTGTTGCATGTTGCAATGTTGAAGTTATGACTCCTGAACCACCTTTTACTTTGGAGAATTCAGTAATAACCATGAGAAACATGTTCACAAAAGAAAACATATTAAGGTTCCAACATATTTATTGATTAGAAAACATGATGGATTTGGTTTTTGTAACCTACAGTGTTAAATAAGCTGTAGGTTGCTATTGTATTAGTTTTAAAGCTTTGGTTTGGACCAATCAAATAACAAGTCAGATAACTCCAGAAGGACATCCATTGGTTCATTGTACAAATGGCTTGTCCCTGAAAGCAGGAAACCTCACAAACAGGTACCATCACTGACAGCAAGGCAGAAAATACAATATAACAATTATACAGTAAATAATCAAATGATATAATAATTGTAGTTTAGATTTTGCTGAATTGTATATATAAAAAAAAAGATTAAAGCAAAAGTAATCAGTGCCGAAATCCAATTAATTTTCTGATATTACTCTGTTGCACATGGCATATGGCTTATGCTAATGAATTAGCACCAAAAACTTGTCATTTCACTTCATTCATTTCACAGATTGAAAACCAATCAGTTCCTCAGATTGTAATGTAAGAATTAAATGTACATAATTGAAAAATATTAGTACATTTTGGATGCCTGTTGCCAGGGAGGCCAGTAACATGCCTAAAGGCTGTGCAGAGGGAGTCATCATGGCGTAAAATTGAATGGGGATTTATTATGGCAGTTGGGCGAGTGTGTGCAAGTGTGAGTGTGTATGTGTGTGTGTGTGTGTGTGTGTGTGTGTGTTTGTGTGCACATATTAGAACAGGTTGATCCAGATGGTTACACTTGCACATTTCCTCTGCTGAGAGATGGCCTCACGAGCAGACCTGGCAAGAGCCATTGAGCAGAAAATGATTGAGACATTAGAAGTGTTTCTTGCTCGGTGTATGTATTTCTCTTTTATTTTGTGGTCTTTGGTTGCTGATTTTAAATGTTTTATTATGGAACAAAATACTTTACTTGCCAACATTTAACCACAAACATGGAGCATGGTGTCTCTACTGTGCTTTATTGTTGCCTGCAGATGGTATTAAAAAGATAGTATTCCTATAATTTAATATAAATTTACCATTTAAGTGATCAGTCTGTATCCTGTTCTGTTTTACAAGGCGGAAACAAAGTCAAGCACCTCATTCGCACATGTAAACACGAGGACGGGTGCAGAACAGTGGCTGAATGTAATAGAGATGGATTTCTGTAGGTGTTGTTGCCACTTGCTTGCAAATGGACGTGGATCAGTGGTCAGTTTTAATGCTACTGAGATTTACTGCTGATATGGTGCATTATTGCCAGATCATAATGTAAGCGTTCAATCGTTTTTAATATATTCTTAAGGATGGTATTACTCCTAACACGGATAATAGCTTTAAATAAAAGCACATGAAACATATTAAACTTAAACTGAGTAAATCTGGGATTAATTGGTAACTCTTGCAAAAGGAATTAAACATGTAAAGCACTTTCGGCTGACACGTGACCGTAATCTGGCGCAAATGTGGTCCACAACTACAACCAATCTCACAACCAGTATCAGTCCCCGCAAGTGCTATTAATCCATGTAACGGCATAACTGATGGAAAAAGGGGTGGATCTGAGCTTTTACTATAGGAGTTTAGTTAATTTTATTTATTTATTACAACAGAACTTAATGTATTACATGAATTCAATGATTATGAGATCTGTCCCAATACCTTTGTTCACTTTGTGCACTGCCTTCTCAGAGAATTGAACCCACGTCCTCTTTGCTGGGAGGTGAGGACACTAATGACTGCATCTCCATCCTGCTGAGGATGATCCATCTGCAATCTAAAGTCTGAAATCCTGAAAAATAAATTAAAAATAATTGTTCTTTCCAAAACAAAAAGCAGCAGGTTCTTAACATTTTATTGTACAAATCTATTAAAGGAAACATTTAGAATGCACAACAAATTGAACAATGAACAGATTGACTTTCCAGCTGCTATAATTATGGAAAATGTCTTTCGACGTCATTATAAATGAGATCTGACACATTTCCTTTGAAACCAGTCTCTTGATTCTGAGATGTTTAGGAGTTCGGCTGATGCAGTTTGTTTTTTTTTTTTTTTTTCTTGACATGTAGAAAGTGCGCCACTTTGATGTAACATCTGCATTCTGAACCCAGTTCGATAAGCTTGTCAGTCTCTTTATCTTCAGTAATTACTCTCTGTGTGCTGGAACTCCTCGAGATGAAACGGGAGCGTAGACGCCCAGCACTGAGATGCCACTTTAGGAATGAATGTGATAATGCCTATCAGTGAATCAGTTAATCCTCCAATTTACGGATGGCATATTTAAAAAGAGTTAATGATGTGTGTTTCAAAAGCCAAAATGACATTAGTATAAATCTAACTTGTGACAGTAATGAGGTTAAATATGTCCTCCATTTCAGTCAAGAGCAGTAACACACTCTGATGAGCCACACGTGTGGCACAACCTTAAATTTTATTTGTCTACCTCGCCAGCGGTACAAATAATTTTTGTTGCAAAACTTATATATAAAGATAACAAACACAAAACATCTACTTAATTCAAGCTACTAGTTTGTACTGTGTATAGAGTTCATTGTTTCTTTGTATCTTACTCTTCCCACATTCTGACTTTTTTTTAACTTAATACTAATTCAGCTCCAGTTGAATCATGGGATAGAATGGCTATGCTGTGACTTCTTACCACAAAATGGCTTCTAATTTAGAGTAGACACTCTAAATAATTTTTACTTACTACTAGATGCCTACTGCATATTCGGACATACCATTAATTCTTGGTCTGCAGAGTGTGCCTACTAAGTAGTAGACAGCATAGGATTTTGGATGTAGCTGATGAATTTTACAATGGAAATAAATAAACTATTTAGGATTCCTTTAGTAGATACATTACTATTTATTGTATCTGGGGATGGTTTTGTCGTGAGTTATTGTGTCATTTTACAGTTCTACCTAAGAATTCTGATTTACAGTAAAACTGACAATAAAAGAGGTTGGCGAGAGTCAACACCGGATGGTATTATTTTATGTTATTGCTATAAAAAAAAAAAAAAAAAAAAAAAAAAAAAACACTTACGTTTAACGTTGGTATCAGTCATATAAAAGCAGTATGCCACTTGAGCTCATGCTGTTATACTGTACAGCTGCCCAGCTGGGGTTTTCCATCCTCCTAGACAGATAGAGAAAAAAAGATGTATAGAATATTTTAATTCCAAAGGAAAAAAAGTAATCTACCTACCTACCTCTTGGAGAGCTAAAGAACCCAGTTGTGCTGTTATACAGTATGTTTCACGCTTTTTTTTTATTAGCAATCAGTTTCAAGTTTTTAGGCCTAAAACTAATCGGAAACAAAACTGCAGTAACGTATGCATAATGGGATAGGCATTAACCTGAGATCATGATACTGTGAGCATAATGCGGGAGCTCCAGAGAAATCCTAAACTCTTCCAGTGGTTCCATTTCAAAAGTCCCCGACATCCTCCCTTTTACATAACTATGGGATGACACCTTCTGCCCTTACATTTGCCCATGTTATTTGCAAGCTTTTACGCCCACTCTGGTCTCTAATGTGACGAGAAAATCACTGGATAAAAAGGCATCACATTATGGTTTTAGCTTTTACACCATGGCGGATGCTAATGGGTCCTCCATCCACTGCTTAAAAAGGTATTTGCTATTCTCATGCGAGTTTGTTACAAAGCCAGACACGATGTTATGAGATTATACATTGTTATGCAATGATCATTTAAAATTGGTACAATGACATTTTCATACACACTCACATAGAAATGCTTTTGTGATGATGTTCTGACACTAAATTCTGACAGGATTCAATAAAACTTGCCCGTCATCATGTGTTATCCGTCAGCTGCACTCACTTCACACTCACTCTCATGTATATAGACACATTTAAAAACACACTATGAAGGTAAACAGCAGGTGAAGAGGGATTCCGAATGCTTCTTCATTCTGACTTGCTATATAACTTAGAATGATGTCCAGGTAGAGGGTTCTCCATGTTTTGAGATGAACCCTTGATTGGCATAACATTTGCATCTATTGTACATTACACGCAACCTTCAAAACACACCACGCCATGGAACACATATTCTGTTATGACTTTAAATATATGCTTTACATCTTAGTCTTAAACCCTGTACAACACCTTTAATGAATCAAGTTTTATTTTCTGTCCGTGTAGCACCTGAATAGATCAACTGCTCAACCCTTGACTATGGCTCAACACTGGTAGTGTGCTAGGATTTAGGATATTGCATCCCTAGTGCACAAAGAAAAAGCTATTTAAAAATTATTTTGTGGGTTTAATAAAAAATATTTTAAAAAAAACAAGGAACAAAACACTAACACTGCACTCAAAAGTGTAAAATATGTTTTTTTACCTAGAAAGTACAACTTAAGGAAAATAAATCTTTACGAATGCATTAGTAAGACTTCGATAATTAAAGGTTAACCATAAGCTGAGTGTTTGAATTATTACTTTAATTACAAAGTATTACTGCCTTTCTGCACCTCCCTATAATCAAAGGTCTGGGATTTAGTCATTTCTAAAAACACAGAGAGCAAATAGCGATGCAACAATCTATTCCACAGCCTTTATTTTTCGGGTCCAGAGGGTCTGGTGTGTGTTCAAGCTCGGTTGGTAAAACACAGTAGCAGGTGAGGTGGGACGATGCCAAGAGGCGACCCCTGTGCTGAGTGATATCCAAGAGTGCACTGTAAACAGCCGGACGGTGTTTTATTGCAGCGCAGGGGCAGCGCGGTGCTAAATCACTGGCTATGGAGCGATGACGGGAAGAATGACTGTTTTCATAACCTCGCTCAGCCATCAGTGATACGGACCTGCACACCCATATGGGTCCCCCCACTTAAAGCGCTTTCTTTTCTCTGTGCAGATTCAGTCCCTCAGAAATTGGGGATGAAGGTGAGCAGAAATGGCATGTATGCCACATTAAAGAATCGTTAAGCTCATTAAAAGATATCCTTTTCCACTTTAGCCTGTCATCGCTGAAGAACTTTTCCATTAATTACAAACTATAGAGATGTTTTTCTTGTAAATAAAAGAGCTGGCGACAGGAAACACAACGCATTACAGTTCACACTCTATTGACCACGAGGCTAAGTTCAAAAGTATTAAGAGTAACATATCTGTACAACAACAAAGCTTCATGTAGCAGTAATGACAACTTCAACATTAACACTTGATGTGACTCACAGTAGGAAAAATAAAGGCAGAAGGAATAAGGTGAAATTTGGTTGCACCATTTGATGTATTTGGTGGGTATGCAGCTCACCGTCTAGTTAAACTTAAACATTTACACTTTAATGCACCTCATTTGCAACAAGTAACCTCTGTCCCTGGCTCCCTCCACTGCTCTTTATTTTCCTTGTCCACCTCCCATAAGATGTCTCATATCAAAGAACACAAACATTTTCATTTGGCTTTCGCCGCCTTTGGTTCAGCTCAAGAGATGAAAGTTAGGTTTTATGTTTTTATAATTAGATTTATTTGTCTAATCTTACAATTCGATAAGAACAACGAAACAGCCCTTAACTCTAGTGCTTTTCTCTTATCTTAAAGAACTGCAGTGTGAAGGTTTGTGGGGCGTCGTAATCTAACTATGTGATAAGATCAATATAAAGTGTTTGGCAACAGGTGTAAGACTGACTACCTGATATGTTGGTTATATTTTGCTTTATAAAGGCACTTCACATCCGACAGAGCGGTTAAGAGAATGAAGCTTTGAGACTGAGACCCATTAGGTTTGAGACTATTTGAGACTGGGACCCATCAGGTTTGAGACTATTTGAGACTGGGACCCATCAGGTTTGAGACTATTTGAGACTGGGACCCATCAGGTTTGAGACTATTTGAGACTGGGACCCATCAGGTTTGAGACTATTTGAGTCTGGGACCCATCAGGTTTGTGGGTTTTTTTGTTCTGATGTGTTTAAGGTCTGATTAAATAGGAATCTCACCAAAAGGAGCAGTGTGTATGGATGTGCACCTAAGTGAAATGAGCTTTAAACGAGTGTCCGGAAATCGCCTACTACCTACTACATTGTAAACAAAAGCTGTTTGGCTAGTGTGTCCAAATAAACAGTATGCAACAGGTATTCACCTACTGAATTGTAAGCATCTGCGGGACATTTTACAATCCCAAGATTTAACTGGAACAAGCTGTGAAAGTGAATATTTGCTTATAGCATTGATTGAAATCTTATCTTAAATTCAACCACTGTGGAACTTCTACACTGAGAGTGTATAAGAGAGAACTCTTGACATCAAATGATATTTGTATTATGGAGGACACATTATGTTTAAGGTTACGTCTTTACCACACACTGGTTTAACCAAAAAGTCTATACTGCTTTACCTGTTAAACAGCACTTACTATCAAAACTATTACCCACGCAGCTGTAGTCTTAATAAAAAATAAAAATAAAAAACACTGTAGGCTCATTTCTACAATGAAGAATGGAATTGACATTTAATGTAGTATTACTAAAGCTGCTTGATCCTAGAGTAGCCTAGCAACAATGCTAAAGCATTAATGAATTATATAGCGTTATAGACGAACAGTTTATTGCAGACATTCTTTTAAATAAACACGTTTATTAAGCTGCAGTGGTTTCAGTGGGTTTATTAAAGCGATACGTCTCGAGTGTTTGTGTGTAACTGTTTGATTGAACACCTCTGATGTCATCAGAATTACAAGGCTCAGTTCAATAAAATAAAGTCGCTCCCTTCTTTAGTCATCAGAAAGAAAGAGAGTGGATCGGATTGGGGACGCAAGAACAAACCAAACATTCGAGGAGAATTCGTCAGATGTGATTTGAAAGTACAGCTGTTAAAAAAAAAGAAAAGAAAAAAAAAAAAAAAAAAAAAACACCCCCTCAAATAATTAAAACCAATTCATGTCAATTAGTTCCACATGGAATGCAAATTAAAAGTGCATAATTAATCAGCGCTCTTCACTGGGAGGGCGAGTAATTAGTGGGGTTTAATTCTGTCACTCTAATTGCATTTTTCTAATTGAAAATGCGTACATTTGTCACTCGTTCTTTTGCGAGAGCACAAGCTTAGGTGGAGAGGATACGCTGAACGCATGTGTGGGAGGGAGGGAAACTTTATAGAGGTGAGCAGTTCATTAAGCTCAATGTACATAACGCATCATGTGCATTGTGCGAGCTCAAATGTTATGATCTCTGAATAAATTACAGAGGTGTATTTAATAGAGTGCTTGTAACTGATGTATTTCCAATTATAGGAATTTAATGAGACACAAAGTTACATTTATTAAATAAACATTCTTGACTTGACTTGATTGGGATTCAGAGATACGCATGGAGACTTCCAAATAGGTTGCTGAAATGAGGACGGAGCTTTGTGTGGTCGTCTGCATCTGGCTTTTTGAGCATGGTTAATGATGCAATCTCTGCTTCCTAATGAAGGACGCGTCTAATGTGGAACCCTTCTGAGCATCTGTAATCGGAACTGCAGATATACAAACACATTGTGCTTCTCTGATCTACAACGACTCCCAGTGCCGGAGGTCTTGTTATTAGTGCTTCCTCCTCACACACACACACACACAATTACACTCTATCTCGCTCACACACACACACGTAACTGATATTTTCCTGCCTTTCTGACTTCTGACCTCATGATGCCACCCAAAAACCAAAGGTCAGGTCTCATCGCGGAAGCGACCCGGGTGGGAATGAGGGTCTTAGTGACTGTCTTTACTTCAGATGAGTGCTCAGAAACAACTGAGTTCACACTGCCCTCCATAAGCCCGACACTAATAGCTTTAAAGGCCGGTAAAGAAGGATCCCGGAGAGTGAAAGACCACGTGAGTGGCAGAGGAAGCTCAATAATTTTATTTCTCACATTATTTTACAATGATAAATCGAAATTTAAGTCTATTTTCTATTGGTTCAAACCGGAATAGAGGGCTTCAGAGCCGCACGTGGCTTATTTTTGTTATTTGCCAATATTGCTACTGTAAGAAAATGAATCTGAAGACTATAAATATAAAGACTTTGAAAGTAAAAATTAGGCCATGACCACCTCTTTCCTGAATTAGTGTTTCTTATGAAACACCAAAATGAATGCTCATTTAAATCTGGTAATGTGGTTTAGTTAATTTAAACTAATAGGCTGCAAAATAGGCTGTTTTTTTTTGCAAATCCTGGAAGAGATACATAAAAAAAAAACCGACTCTTTAGACAATACAAATACAGATTCCGCGTTTTTACATAGTTTCTACCACTGAGGGGACATTTTAAATCATATGCTTACATAAATGAGCCTGATTAAGTGGAGGACGCTGTTAAAGCAGCTCCTGGTGTGCCTCGTGTGAAAGTGGTTTACTGTAATGACTTCTCAGAGTGCCGGGATGAATGCGAACCTGTTCTTTAAAAGGCACAACTCCCACCAGAATGTCCATTAAGACATTAAAATCTCTGGCAAAATGAGAACGGCGTCAATAAGTTACATATTAGAGCACTTTAGCTGCGTGTTGAACCTTAGGCTGCTGCAAATAGCTGTTTATATGTGTTTCCTGCCCCCTTTTACAGGTTAAACAAGCAGCTTTATGCAGAAAACACGCCGTCACAAAACGCCTGCTTTAATTAGGAGGGTTGGTAGCAGGTTAACATACAGAACCTTTCTGTGGGCTACCTGCATGTCGTTTGTGTGTGTGGTGTGTATCTGTATATCTGCGTACAGGAGGATTTTATGTTGTTAGCACACACGCGGATGATAGCCGTCGCTCTAATCGTTGAGGGTTTTATGTACACGGAAAAGTTTTACAGCCATTTGGACGTGGAAGGGAAAAATAATCACACACACACACACACACACACACACACACACACACACACACACACACACACACACACACACACACACACACACACACACACACACACACACACTAATAATGCTACTACAACCATGCAACAGGATTTACTTCGAGTTAAATTAACACAATTACATGAGGTTCCTACATGGGAGTGTGTAAACAGGTTTTGACCCTCCAATGTATATACCTGCACACACACACACACACACACACACACACACACACACACACACACACGCGCACAGAGAAACAGACACAGGGATTGAAAAAGGGGAGAGAGCGGAGATTTGCAAGTTCCACTCGGTTGAAGGTGTGACAGCTCTGACTAATCAATCACTCTCTCTTTTCCTATCCTCCCCCGTTAAATAAATGAGGAAAGAAAACGAATGTGACTTAACCCCCTTCCTTGGTGCACATGTTTTCACACATAAACTACATCCTTTTTCCTGTTATCTTCCTCTTTTTACCCTCTAGGTAGGGACACACATGGATACACACACACACACACACACACACACACACTGATGGTGTACGTGCTATATACTTATTCATATGAAGTTATGGAATCATCATGTCATCTTTTCTATTCAAATTAATTATTTTAATTAATGTCCCAAAATGGTTTTTTTTTTATTATTATTATTATTTTTACTGAGAGTAATGCCGTGATGTCATTAGTGTTGAAAGATTTTCTCAAACAACATTCCATTCTACTAAACAATACTAAATGTCTTACTACCCCGCCCCACACAAACACACTCCTACCCCTTTACCCTGTTTTATCCATTACTTTCCCTTCATTTTAGTTAAATTGATTTTTTGATTAAACATAGTGTGAGAGGAAGTGGCTTGCATTGAAGGCCCTGACCCCATTAGGGTTCAGAGTTGTTCTCGGGGAAATTGAGACACTTAGCTCTTTCTCTCGGTGGCTGTTGGACTGTAATTGACAGAGATGAAGGCACTTTATTTTCTCAATCTAAGCACTTCCAAACAATCCAGCAGCACGTCAAACTTCCATTCTGCACGCAACTGAATAAAACAACTAAAGCATGAAAATTCTCATTGGAACATATTTTTTACCATAATCTATTGTTTTATTATTTATCTATTTAGATCTTTTTTATTAATTATTGAATTAATTGATTTAACAACATACAAGCTACTGTACCAGCTTTTACATCTACAGAGTGGATCGTTAAGGTGGACGAGAACAGTGAGACTACTGCTCCAGCGGCACCGCTGGGGTTGAGAAACAGACGCACTATAGATTGTAATTGTAGAACTACAAAATCCATCTATATGATGCATTTATCTGATAATATTGAGAATGAGTGTGAAAACAAGAAGCTGTACCTAATATATTGCCTGTGAGTTCACACAAACAAAGTGCAGAAAGGAGATATAATGGTTGGTTTCCCTAATTCCTGATCAGTGATTCAGCCCCATAGGTTATTATAAGGGGCTTAAAACCCGACAGGAGTGTGTATAGGGGGGCTTGGGCTGATTGATGTTGGGGCAGGTTTAACATGCCCAGAGGCAAACACCCCACAGGACTATGTGAGTGTATGAGTTCGCGTGTACACACACACACACACACACACACACACACACACACACACACACACACATTAATGCAGACCACTAGTCAGTCTCTGGG
Organism: Corydoras sp. C115; assembly: GCA_019802505.1. Lineage (NCBI taxonomy): Eukaryota > Metazoa > Chordata > Actinopteri > Siluriformes > Callichthyidae > Corydoras > Corydoras sp. C115. The sequence goes on from JAFMOC010000445.1 coordinate 14,385, forward strand.
CTCTCTGACTGTGATCACTGCCTGAGTGGGAACAGCTTGAGACTGTGTGGATGGAAATTAAGGGAGTGACATTGTATTGTCTATGCAGCCTGCCTTCTTTTGTTGCATGAATTTATATGTGCACATGTGTGTATAATCGAGGTTGTGTGTCTTTTCTTGATAATGTGTGTGTGTGTGTGGGTTTGTGTATGCTTACACGGTAATGTTAATGAAAAACACTTCACAGGTTTAATTCATGCCAATGTGCTTAATCAGTGTAAAAAGAGATAAGAATAAAGACCATAGTCACAGTTCACAGACATCCCCACGTTACACCACAAAATACTATGCTGGAGACTTCATCTACATCACTTAGTACAATATTTCAGAGGTCATGTGAGCACCTAACCTCCACCATGGATGCTAATTTTATACTTTTTGTTCATTATATTAATTAAATCCGACGTTACGTCAGTTATGATTGTTTAGCTGCCCAAGTGAAGCCACCATCATTTGGCTCTATGTGAGTTAAACATTTAATTACAAACGTAAGTGGCTTTAAAGGAAACCAAATGAAGGTCTTCATATGTCACATACAATGTGGATATGTACTGTACACTTACTGTATTAAGAAGTCTGTAAAATGACATTGACCTTTAGTTGGGAGTGGGTTGTGTAGCATATGGGGGGGGGGGGGGGTATGCTGTGGGTGTGTAGTATATGGTGTGTGTAGTATGGGGTGAGTGTAGTCAACAATAGGGATAGTGTATGGCTTGCAAAGTGTATGTGGTGTATAGTGTATGTGGAGTGTGTATAGAGTAGGGTGTGTGTAATGTGGGGTGTTGCAACTTGATATAAACATGAGACACGAACCCTGGGGATTCCCTAAACTGTTCGACCCGATATAAGTTCTACCTCAAATACAGGGCAGGAAGTTTTGTGGTAGGTACTGTAGGTGTGGTAGGACTTAACGCTGAAAAAAACGGAGCTTAGAACATTCATTCATTCATTATCTCCCGCTTTATCCTATATTAGGGTCGCGGTGGGGTTCCCCATGCCCATCCAGGGGAGAACGTCTCGGGCGCTGGGCAGATAGACCCAGGACAGGGCGCCAATCCATCGCTGAGCACACACTCACGCACACAGACACACTCTATATGGGGCAATTTGGAGAATTCAATTGACTTGATCCATGTTTTTGGACTGTTGAAGGAAACCGGAGAACCCGGAGGAAACCCACGCCGACACGGGGAGAACATGGAAACTCCACCCAGATGGGGATTCGAACCAGGAATCCCTAGCTCTGAGAGGCGAACGTGCTAACCACTAAGCCACCGTGCCGCCCTGAGCTTAGAACAATAATCAGAAAAAAAACAAAAAGAGAACAAAAAGGTTGAATTTGACAAGACAACTCAATTAAAAAGAGAAATCATTAGGGTTCTAAGTAACACAGCACTGCGAGAGCCAATAGGGGGACTACAGGGCCGCTCCCCAACGCAGAACGTCACAGAAATCACAAAGTAAAGACTCAACTTCGACTCTTCAAGACTCAAGCCAGGAACCCTTTCTCAGTCGAATACAAGAATATTAATTGCTTTAAGCAAAAGATTTAAGTCTCTCATATGAGAAAGCAAAATATAAAACTCATCCATCAGCTTTAGCCACAGTGTAAAGTACCTGCGCTTTTATTTCGGGTACTTTTGCCACCTTTGTGCTGTAAGGACGTGCTGACAGGAGCCTTCTGACATCAGCGAGCAGTGAAACGGAGCTTACACGGAGCTTAGTCCGGGCAGCCCTGACAGATTGTGGTCAGCTGGAGAGATGCAGCCGACAGACAGACAGAGTCAGAACATAATGAAGCCATTGACGTTCCTTTAACCTGATTCAGAAGCGTGAAACTCCACAAGCTTTTCCATTTCTTGCACCGTAGTGACAGATATAATGTTTTATAATCACAGATGGCACGTAAATCCACAAACTTGATGTCAGACGGCATTAGCTCACTTTCTATTCCGGTCTCTTCCAGAAGGCAAATTTCCATATTTGTTTGGTGGTGATGACATTATTACTGACATCACCAGCCAAAAATACAGACCATCAGTAGCTCGCAGTAATAATAGTGATAGACTGAGAGGTGAATACAAAAGAGACAGAACATTAGGGGAGGTTTTTTTTTTTTTTTTTTTTTTTTTTTTTTTTTTTCTTTTCTTTCTTTCTGACCCGTCGGTGTCATTTCCTCTCTTTTCCTCAAGTCTAGTTCTTATTCTCATTCTTTCTCCATCTCACTTTTAATAAACAGCTGAAGGTGTTAATGGTATTTGTAGTAGGTGAGACTTTGCAACGTTTCAACACATTGGTTTAGGGTCCAGTGATGAAGCCCCTTCTCTCCCACATGAAAAAAACATATGTACCGACCAGCTCCTGTTACAGCCAGCAATTAGTACCAACTGAAATGTGTGATTCTTCAAGAGACCAGGGGATCTCTCTCTCTCTCTCTCTCTCTCTCTCTCTCTCTCTCTTTATATTCCTCCTTCTCTTGCTCTCTTTCTTCCACTTTCTCATTGTTACTCACACTCTCTCTTTTTCTCCTTATTTCACTCGTGTGCTCGTTCTTACACAATAACTCTTTTCTTTCTTTCTCTTTTTTTTTTTTTTCCCTTTGCTTTATCACTCTCTCGGGCGGCTTAGTGGTCAGCACGTTCGCCTCTCGGCACTAGGGATTCCCGGTTCGAATCCCAATCTGGGTGGAGTTTCCATGTTCTCAACGTGTCCGCGTGGGTTTCCTCCGGGTTCTCGGTTTCCTCCCACAGTCCAAAAACATGGATCGAGTCAATTGAATTCTCCAAATGGCCCCATATAGAGTGCATCTGTGTGAGTGAGTGTGTGCCCAGCGATGGAATGACGCCCTGTCCTGGGTCTATCTGCCCAGCGCTCGATATGTTCTCCAGTGGATGGGTATGGGGAACCTCCCCCCCTCCCGCGACCCTAATAGAGGATAAAGTGGAAGATAATGGATGGATGGATATCACTCTCTTTTTCTCCAAGTTCAATTCAAGGTGCTGTCTTTCACTCCCTCAGTTTCTTGCACACTCGCTCTCTCACCCTTACATATTCTCTTTCTTTCTCACTTGCTCTCCTTCTCTCTCTCTCTCTCTACCCTTCTTTCACATTTTTACAACCCCCCCCCCCTATTCTTTGCTCTCTTTGTTTCTCTCTATATCTATTGTCTTCTTTCCCCCTCAATGTCCTTCTATCGTTCTCTCTTACACTTTCTCTTCTCTCTCTCGCTCCCTGTGTCCTCATATCTTTCGCTGTCTCTCTCTTTTACACTCACATATCTCTCGCTTTCACACTTTCTCCCTTTTTTTTCCCCCCTTTCTCTATTCGTCTCTTCCTCCCCGTCTTGCTTTTTTCTCTCTCACTTTGTCTTTCTCACTTTTCTTTTCTGTCTCCCCCCCCCCCCCACAACCAGCCCCACCCCCCCACACCCCCACCCACTATTAGACCTGATTTGTCTGCCGTTGCAGGGTGTCGTTAATTTCATTCCAGGTTCCTTTCAGCTTGTTTCATGTTGCTTCACTTTAAGCAAGTGAGTAATATAATAAAGCCGTGTCACGCTCATCCTCAATCTGATTCAGTTACATGAAATCAATCAACCCATCAGATGTATTTCAATTCAATTAAGGTCAGGGCCTTGCAAAGGTTGTCTGTACTTACTCTGAGCACTCGTATTTCAATCACTCCAGTGTCACACAATTCCCTGTTCAGCACAACAGTGCATCCTAATTTAAGAGCCTCACTGTTTTTTTTTTGTTTTTTTTATAGAGTATGTAAGTTTTTTTTTTCTTTTCTTTACCTCCCATCAGAAGCCAAACCAACTCAAACCAGTCTTGTGCCTCCGCTCTGTTTGTCCAGCTGGCTTTGCAGTACACATGCTTGGTTTGTTCTTAATGTTACACACTGTTATTTTAATTTGTTTAATGTTTTTTCCAGTTTCATTTCCATATTTATCCCCGTAAAACAGTTTTCAGCTGACTGCCTGTCCAAGCACTGTGTTTGGTTAGGAAGGACGGATGGAAACGCCATGCAGGAATAAACGGTTGCAGGATTTTCAATAATAGCATAACTGTTTATTTAAAGCTAAAATGCAGTGTTCCTCCTATTATGAATATTCGCCACATGCACAGCTGCACAGAACGTCAAAGGAATATTTTTAGATGGTTTCATAGGCAGTATATTGTTAGCATGACAAATCAGCACAATAGCATGACGTACCGGTGATAATGCCAGCTAATATGAGATTCCCTGACAACGCCTACAGCTGTGAATGAGTGTATTAAGAGATGTAATTAACCATGGGACAGTGCCATGCACAATTGATGATCAAATCAGAAGTATGAGAGAGAAGAGAGAGAGAGAGAGAGAGAGAGAGAGAGAGAGAGAGTCTATTTACTTATATAAAAAAAAATAAATAAAAAAAAATAAACCCAAAACATTGCACCAAAAAACAAAAACAAAAACAAAACAAAACAATAGTATTAGTAATAATAAAAATCAAAATGAATGAACGATGGGTGACGTATGAATGGGGATGGGGGAGGGGGGGCCGTTTTGAAGGGGAGGGAGGTAGTGAGGGAGGGAAAGCCTGGCACTAGCCAACACTTAATTAGCTGTCATCAGTTTGGCTCCACAGAGGAAAAGAGTGACTAATAATTAATGATAAAAAGGGGAATGGGAAAGGGAGTGTGAGGGAGAGAATGAGACAAGTGAGGAGAGGAGGGAGTCGGGGTGGAAGGAGGTAAAGGGTAAGACAGAAAATGTGTGGAAGGCGAAATGATTTGAAAGGAGAACCAGCGAGGCCCGGTGGTCACCGGAGTCAATGAGAGAAATGTGAGGAGATTTTACAAACTAAACCAGAGGTAATCGTCCAGCTTAACCCGAGCTGCAGCTCCAGGCAAAGTGATGTCATTAAGAGGAGTCTAAGCAAAGGGTGCAGGTGGGCAATCCCATATCTGTGATGTCACTATGACTCAAATGCCCCAAGCGGGATATTTCTGTGCAAACTGTGAGGCCACATATGCAGCAGATTAGGACCAGATTATTAGCCAATAGTGACTTACATGTAGACAGCACTGCAACATTTTCTAGGCAGCAAAACCATAGATATTTGTGACATCAGCGTTATATTAATGTTACCAGGGCCACGTTTGGCTCAGTGCAGGTTCCAGTGTCGGCATCGGGCCAGCACAGCCAGAAGAGGCCTACATCCATATGCTACCTGGACTATGACAATTTATAAACAAGGTCTAAGCACTGTAGTGAAGAACCCATCATGGGAATGATTATAAAAACATTATTAGAAAGTGAAGCCAAAGTACAGGTTGGTCAGTATTTGTCAATTAGTTAAATTGGTCACATCCATCTGGATGAATAATGATGCATGAAAAGGTTCTCCTGTCACCGATTTGGCAAAGTTTGGCAAAGAATAAGGTATTTGAGAGAGAAAATTTTGTAGGATCACTTTGCTTGTCGTCGGACGCAACGCTAATTGGAGGTGTATGGATGGGACCAAAGCACATATGTCACATCGAGCTGTGCTGAGCCAATAACTCAGCAGGGCACACTGCGAACAGATGTACAGAGAGCGCGAGGGAGAAAGAGAGAGGGAGAAAGAAAGATGGAGAGCAAAAGATGGCATAATTTTGGGGCCAATCCAAATGTCTAACAAAAACCTTTCATGAGGGGATATCAAATGTGCAGTCGCTGCTACCGACACCGTGATTTTAGACAGTGCACATGTTAATGTTGGCTTTATCAATAAGATACAAAACTAAATAAAAACATTAGAAAGACTCAATTTAATGATGTGACTTTTGCCAGGATCATTTCACAGCTACAGTTACAATCCAAATTATACGGCCAAAAGCATGTGGACACCTGACCACAGGTGCTTTTACAAAACTAATCATATGGCGCGTATGCCAAAATGATTGGAAGACACATTCGAATTTTTCATAGGTCATTAAAACAAAACATTATCATAAACTGGAACGTTTTGAAAATGGCTGAAACAAAATTTAGTGTGTACATTAATAAACTGCCACTTATTTTTAATGTGTTAAACTGCTAAAAACTGTTAAACTACTGGGTCACGGTAAAGGACCGGTGACCTCTTTTGTTTAGGAAACACTGGGATATTTATTATATAGTAAAATACCAATAAAATGAAACAGAGCACAATTGAATCTCAGTGTGAGAGTGAAGTTACATCATTTACATAATGTGGTTATATTTATTTTCACACTTTTGATGATTGTCTGATGTCTGATTGTCTATAATGTCTGATGATTATAATTATCATGTTTTAATTTGCTTGATTATTAATTTTATTTGTTGACCTTTGTGTTTAAAATCCCCAGATCAGACCTCTCCGTCACACATCTTGTTGTGAGTACTACCTCGTCAGGGTTCCCTGCAGGGTTTCAGTAACCACATACACAGGTTGATAGAGGAAGGTAGTGTTGACGACTAATAAATCCCATAGTGTGATCTTGTGAAAATTAGATCATCAGAAGACAGATTGTATGTGATCAAGCTTGTTGTTTGATACGAGGTCCGGTGCAAATTATAAAGGACAGTAAATGATCAGAATATCAGCTTTAGCTGTGGCAATTAATTGTGGCAAATACATTTCACATCTTGTAATGCAAAAAATCTAATGAAATTAGTAGTGAAATCATGGATCATGAAGTTGTATTTATTAAAAAGTGGCCAATAAATTGTTTTTGACCATATCCACCTATCAGAAAATTCACCATTAACACTTTCTGCAATATTTTGGAGCATGTCGGCATAAACTAGTGTCTAGTGTTCAGTCTTTGGGCATTTCTGGGGTCAAAAATGAATATTTGATGAGTAGACGTGGCTACAGTTCTGTACAGTGGGTTTGAAGTTCCTTGCTGGGTAACAAAACTTGATAAATCACATCTGAAACGGACTTTAAGCCAAAAGCCATAAAGTGCAAAACATGTAAGACATGTTTTTGAGTGCTGCATCATTATTAATACCCTACACTGGTTAAAAGTCTGGTAAAATGTTGAAAACAGAAATTGTATCCATATTAATGTGGCATAACGAAGCCAGTATTTCTGATTATTGATTTATTGACAGAGAATATTTAGAATATACTGGTCTACTGTCTATACTGGAGGTTTAATAGCATCCCCAATGTCCAAATCATATCTCATGTGCTTTTACTCTAGTGCTGCTTCTATGGCAACCACACAAGACAACAAAATTTAGCGTTAGAGCTTTGGGAGTTAACACCCAGTAGACACTTTGCTGAAGTTTGCCCATTATAAGCCTTAATGTCATTTTAGCACTGGCGGCTGTTTTGCAATCCTCCAGTTTGCCCGCCGACCCCAGTATCACGCCCTTAATTTGTTTTTAAATAATCTTTTGTTTGACTAATTGGATTATCTGCTTTAAGTACAAACAACCAGAGCAAACCAGCCACCAACACAGAGGAATACAACATGTATATATCACACCGAGGAATACTGCTACATAAGCATCTGAACATTACAGTACGCCTTCACAATACGCTTTAATTCAAAGCAACTTATTTGGACACACACACACACACACACTATATATATATATATATATATATATATATATATATATATATATATATATGGTAACAAAGAGAAAGAAGGATATAGGATATCTTCCGCTTTATCCTCTATTAGGGTCGCGGTGGGGTTCCCCATGCCCATCCAGGGGAGAACATCTCGGACGCTGGGCAGATAGACCCAGGACAGGGCGCCAATCCATCGCTGGGCACACACTCACTCACACAGACACACTCTATATGGAGCAATTTGGAGAACTCAATTGACTTGATTCATGCTTTTGGACTGTGGGAGGAAACCGGAGAACCCGGAGGAAACCCACGCAGACACGGGGAGAACATGGAAACTCCACCCAGATGGGGATTCGAACCGGGAATACCTAGCGCTGAGAGGCGAACGTGCTAAACCACTAAGCCACCGTGCTGCCGCTATATAATATATATATATATATATATATATATATATATATATATATATATATATATATATATATATCAATAAATAAAATGTAAAAATTATTACTGTCTACAAGTTTATGAAATTTTTTTTTAGTGTTTTATGTTTTATTCATTTAGAAAACTTTGTGGTATTTGATTTAAATTTGTAAGATACTGTTTTTTTAACATTTTGACCACCATACATGTCAATAATGTCAGAAAACTTTATCCAAAACGCAGAAAGTGAGACACACAAACCTATACGCCTCTGCAGCTAATGAGCACTGGGAGACCTAAATGGATGTTCATCAAGGTTATTGCTGTTTGTATCTAGGCACCCAAATTCCTTTTTGTCTCATTTTTCCCTAAGGAGGGGAATTTGTATTTAATGTTTAATCACTATTAACCATTTAATATGTGGTGTGTATTAAGAAGGTTTAATAATTCTATTAATATATACTTTATACTTTCCAAAATCATTCACGTCCTTAAGGATAAAAAAGGATCAAGAGAAACCGACGTTAAAAAAAACTCATTTGAAAAAATCAGTAAAGTAAAGTGTTAATTGGGGCTCAAGAAACAGAAAATCAGGAAATAAGTCTGAATGTGCAAAATAAATATAGATTTGACATTATGTGTTTAAAGTGAATATAAATAAAGCATCTAAAAACAGACATGTATGACTTATCATCACACTGCGGCTTAAGATGGTGCCTTGTACTTATGGCAATGTCATAGACTATATTGCTAATTATTTTTAAGTGAGCAGCATTTTAAACAAAAAGAAACCAAAGTCAGTCAAACAGCCTCACTTACAGCCATATGAGCGAGAGAGAGGGCGAGAGAGAGAGAGAGAGAGAGAGAGAGAGAGAGAGAGAGAGAGAGAGAGAAATAGATGATGGAACAAGTGTTTGTGTGCTTTAATTGCCACATACAGTTTTCACACGAGACTTTCTCCTAATTAGACAAGCACATCCCATGAGTCTTCTTATCCCACTGAAGGAGATGTTTAATGAAGTGATAAACACAACAGTCAGAAGAAAGCACACATACAGTAACGAGAAATGAAGAAGGAACTATACCAAACCTATTGGACTCACCTGAACTTCGGCATGAATTAGTCCTGAAATAAATCACCATCTGAGTCACAATATTAGAAAAACACATCTCAAACATTTAAACTGATCAGACACAGTTTCCTAAAAAAAAGTTCAGTTTTACAGAAATTATTAACGACGTAGATAAAAAACTTTGTAATCACAGACTGTTAATCTGTCTCTCTACATACTGTATTAAGGTTTCACACTGTTCTTTAAAAGTCAGGACCTTCACAAGGGGGTATCATGTGAGTGGTGGATGATTCTCAGTACTGCACTGACACTGACATGGTGGTGGTGGTGGTGTGTCAGTGCATTTGGGAAGGTATGAATAGATCAGACACAGCAGTGCTGCTGGAATATTAAAAAAAAAAAAAAAAAAAAACATATCCAAACACTGTGCGCTTTATTTGAATCATCCAACTTACTGCCCCACCTTACTGCCCCCATCTCATCTGTTGCACAGTTTGCGTTAGTCATTCTAGATTTACAAACTCCAGCTGAACTGCTGTGTCTGATACAGTCGTCATCCGCTCAGTGCAACTCACACTAACACACCACCAACATATCAGTGTCACTGCAGTGCTGTGAATTAACAGACCCATCAATATTTGTTTTGTTGGGGGTCGTGACATTTCAGAAAAGACTAAAGGGGAGTAATAAAAATGCAAAGAAACAGATGGACTACAGGCTGTAAACGGAGCAGCTATATGGTACGGAAAACTAATAAAACGAACAATGAGCAAAGAAACAAGAAAGTGAACCTAATAAAGTGTCCAGGGGGTGTAATTTGAGTAGGTTTTTTTTATTTTACAGCCTGCAATCAACCATTCATTTTCTGAACTGGTCTGTAAGTGTCCACATGTTGTAGGCGTTTTATTTTTATTTTTGACTCACGCACTTTCCTCGTTCCTCTTTCTTGTGAAAAGGGTGATTAATTAAGCATCCCCTCTCACACTACACAGAAATGATCATTACTGAATTACTATGAATAATTAATTTTATTTTTAATCATTTGTTTTAGTCACATGTGAAAGCTAGTGATCAATTCTAAATGTCATCATACCCTTAGTGACACCTCACCCCCCCCCACCACCACCAATAACAAACCTTTTGGCTTTAAATAGTTCCCAAATTCATTCATTCATTCATTAATCCATTATCTTCCGCTTTATCCTCTATTAGGGTCGCGGTGGGGTTCCCCATGCCCATCCAGGGGAGAACGTCTCGCTGGGCAGATACACCCAGGACAGGGCGCCAACCTATCGCTGGGCACACACTCACTCACACAAACACACTCTACATGGGGCAATTTGGAGAACTCAATTGACTTGATCCATGTTTTTGGACTGAGGGAGGAAACCAGAGAACTCGGAGGAAACCCACACGGACACGGGGAGAACATGGGAACTCCACCCAGATGGGGATTCGAACTGGGAATCCCTAGCGCTGAGAGGAGAACGTGCTACCAAATTAATCATGTATTTATAAATTATGTTTTTGAGGGAGAGTTAAATGTCCCCATATTTTAGGATAGACACACTATCATTATGGGAAGATCTGGTTACTATAAATAACTTAAACACACACACACACCATTGATGCATTATAATACAGTAGATTAACATATTATAATATATGTTTGATAAATGTATGTACTTGCGGCAAAGTCGGTTCTGCCTTTGAAGGTCCTGGGTTTGATTTCTGCTTAGGAAAACTGAGGTCCTTGCGGTGTGCATGTCCCCTTTGCGCACTGCAACGGTTAACTTTGTGGACCCCTGTTCCTTCCACATGGTGATAGTTAAACAGGAGATAGTAAATGGCCCCGTAATCATGTTGCTTGTATTGGTTCAGATTTTCAACTCCTACACACACACACACACACACACACACACACACACACACACAATCATTAGATAGACAGACAGACAGATAGTATCGTACAATATACAGTAACACTTCTGTTAAATATAAATGAAATCGGAGGAGAAACATTCACTTATCTTTTCCTCTTTCATTACAATGTTAATTAAAAACCTTTACTTTGACATAAAGACAGAAAACTAACTTTAAGTATTATTTTCTAATTTGCTCACCCTGATTAGACTTTTAGGTGGTGCTGGAACCAAGCACAAAACACCTTGGAGAGGTCACCAAGTCAGGCATGCGGAGAGAGGGAGAACATGCAAACTCCACCTAGGAAGAACCGTTTAAACAGTTTGATGACCAATATTTAACACTGGTTAGTGGCCTGTTATCTTGTGCATGTATACATATTTACTTCAGCGTTGCTGTTCACGTGCGTTAGATGGAGGCACCACCATGTGGAACGTGTTAGACGTAATGTGAATATGATGAGAGTTAAGTAGAGTTTCTTGTACGCAATCAGCGAACCCTCACGTAAGCGAGCGCAAAATAGCTTTGTCTCAATTTACACATTTTATTTGTGTTGATAAAATCAAATTAACACAATTTACACTTTTTCGACTCGATTTCTTTTGGAAAAAAAAACACAGTGGGATGGCTCCTTCGCTGTGTGGCTGGCACTCCTCTCTCCAGCGGTGTTGGGATTCAGATTTAGTCAGTCGTGACTGAAGACACACTTTAATGGAATGAGTGCAAACTCCTGCTGCAAAAGAACACAGATCGTAGAAAAACGCTTCTTCCATTGATTTATATTAGATTAAGTTATAATGTAAATAGAATCAGGACTACGGAATTAAGGGTTGATGGATTAAAGCTTAGCTTTGCAGCCACTGATGGAACCGGCCAACTTGAATTGTGTGAACTAACAACTACTACGAGGAACAAAGAACATCTGTAAATAAAGTTAGAAAATAATATAAAGAATATGAAGCTTGCAAGCGCGACAGCAGAGAGTCATAATTGTCTGTGTTGGTGTTTACTAGTCATTACCATGGTGATCTCTGTCCTGTTATCCCAACAGTGAAGACCTACAGAGACAGAAGCTATCACACACACACACACACACACACACACACACACACACACACACACACACACACACACACACACACACACACACACACACACACACACACACACACACACACACACCACAGATGGCTCGTAGGGAGTGACACCTGTTTCCAGTGGCTAAGGCCTAGCGTCCTGTTACTGCCGAAGTTAAAACATATCGACTCCATAACGACTTGTGTGTTTTATGGTTAACCTCCTCATCAGGTAAACTTTGCACTCTTCGTCTGTCTCTCTCTCTCTCTCTATCTGTTTCTCTCTCTGTCTCTCTATCTCTCGCTCTCTCTCCCCAACAAATCATCCACATTTATAAGATGTGGGGCTCTTCATTCACCCTCCATATTTTGCCACCTGATCTGTCATCTTAACCTCCTCTGCCAACTGCTACACATGAATTTAGCCTCAGCTATTATACACAGATACACAATACACAGACGTATGAGGCAGATGCCAATTTCAAAAGAGACATCTTAATAGTGCTGTCAATGAATTAATTAGATGTGTTAATGAGCTAACGACAGCTCGCTCTAAATTAAATTAATGCCATAATGGGTCCAGACAGAGAGAATTAGCTTCAACTCTTCAAAATTATGTGTGTGTGTGTGTGTGTGAGTGTGTGTGTGTGTGTGTGTGTGTGTGTTTGAGAGTGATTGAGTATGATTGAGTGTGATCCGCCACAAATGAATCTAGCATCTACACAGCAATTGTGTGAAAGTAATCAAAAACACTTTGCAATTAAAAACGTAGTTGTCGAGGTGGAGGGAGAGGACAGCTGAAGTGTAAACAACAGGGACGGACAAAAAGAGAGAGAGAGAGAGAGAGAGAGAGAGAGAGAGAGAGAGAGAGAGAGAAAGGAAAAAAAATAAATAAAAGTGAGTGAAAGCCAGTCAGTCTGTTGTATATCTGAGATGCTTGGTGTCTACTGGACTTAAATCTATAGATATTTAATTATTATTGCTAAAGCCTATCCCAGATTCATACAACAAGCGGGGAACACTATGGGGATGTCGCCAGACCATCAAAGTGCCGACAAACAAACAAACCGGGGTAATTTTGTAGCTTTAACTCACCAATCCATGTTTTTGGACTGTATATGGAAACCCGAATTCAAATGAAATCAGATGTGGGGAGAACATACAAAACATAATCCACACAGCGGAATAATCAAACCTTTTTTTGTGAAAAAGCATGTTAACCACTATAGTGATTGAGATATATACTGTGTAGGTATGTATATTTATATAGAGAGAGGTCTATAGACAAAGTTAAGTTATTTTGAAATTTTTTTACAGAATAAAAATTATTCTGAAACTTTACATCACCCCAGGATTGATTTCTGTACCACGGCATAACGCACTGAGGCCCATTCTTATAGAACAAAAGAACCGAACCACTAAGCATTGCTATTGCAGATATAACAAAGGACAGCAGGTTGCACCACATTCTTTACAACAATTATGTTAAGAATGTTATTAGGATGTGTTGGTGCAGCTTTCACACTTCACTGTAACGTATTCACCTACTTTAATGTGATTATCATAATGCTAAGAGTTTCCGAACAACATGCCTCTTGTTAAACTAAATTCCTTTTCATCCATGGACAGATGGCGTCTCATCATTAACATACAATGGCAATAAAGCAACAGATTTTCGGTTCCATTTACAAAGATCCATTACCAAAAAATGAATGTTTTGTTTCTTTAATTTCTCTTTTATTCAGTCTTCATGTTGTCCTGCAATTCAAATCCAAACGGCTTGAAATCTGTAATCCATTGGTTTCACCTTTCCAAAAATTGCATGCAGCACCCTGCCAATGGGGGAATGTAAACAATATGCACCAAAGCCCAAATCTCTCCCTCTGAGGGGACGTACCTGCTGTTGTTTCCTTACTGCAAGTGTTTTAATCCATTTTCTATGCAGCCACATTGTCTCAAAAGTGGAACAAGCTACTGAAATGGAGCCAACACACACACACACACACACACACACACACACACACACACACACACACACACACACACGCGTGTGTGCATATCAAATTGATCAGCAAGTCATATGTTAACTGGCACATGCACTGCGCAGTAGCACATTTTAAACTCCTGTACTCAGACATATTACACACTTTAAAGGACAGAAACGGAAGGCTTCACACTTTTGTATTGTAAGTAATGAAAAGCATATTTTAGCTGGATCGAGGTGTGCGAGGATTACCTCCTGGGAATTGTCTTCCAGAGAAAAAGCTCATTTAAATATTTATGGCCATGAGATTTTTGTTCAGCTGTTGTTGCTGAAGCTAAGAACGAATGCTGATTGGATTTATTGTTCACGTTAGAAATTTTCCAAACACTTGTGTGATGCTTTCAAAAAAAAAAAAAAAAAAAAAAAGTTCATTTGTTGTTCAGTGTGTTTTCACTTTACTACTCACATCAACGCTGAACTGTGAGATTCAGTGAAGTGAAATGGGGTAAAAGTCTGTATTATAACATATGAAAGTTACTTTTACTTTTTCTAACTGAGATCCATCCCAGAACGCAAAGGGCTGACGGTAGGAAGAACACCCTGATCAAGCACAGCTGCATCTCGCCAGCTAACCCCCTAAGGAAGCCCACACCAGTTTGGGAAGCAAACGCCACACAGAAAGGACCTTATCCAGCCAGCCATGTAATCAAACCCAAGTCTTTCTTACTACCAGGCGAACAAGCTAACTACATGGCACATTTGTACCTGGGGCAAATTACTTACAGTAGTTTCTTTAGCTGCATGTTTTTGTTGATGGCAGGAACCTGCAGCTTTAACACAGAGAGTTACTGTGCAGCATTTGTTATATATTATACTATACGATCTCATTACCATTAACTACTGATTATTTATGGCAACACAAATTATTAATTAGTCACAACCGCAGTGTGCTGAAAATTTATGGAATTATGTGATGCAAGAGAAAATACAAG
Source organism: Corydoras sp. C115 (assembly GCA_019802505.1). NCBI lineage: Eukaryota > Metazoa > Chordata > Actinopteri > Siluriformes > Callichthyidae > Corydoras > Corydoras sp. C115. Next base: position 29,480 of record JAFMOC010000445.1, read on the forward strand.
AGCTTAAACACATTCTTAGGATGGAGTGACACCCATAATCAGTGCTCTCTCTCTCTCTCCCAATTTTGTCTCTGATGCACACACACACACACACACACACACACACACACACACACACACACACACACACACACACCCCAGACATGCTAATTATGCAGAGGAGTGCGAAAGCTTATTCGTCGGCCAGACTAATTAAACAGCATCATCTCATTTCAATTCGTAATTAAACACTTGAGCATAATCACACAACGCACCAGGACTCCAAAGGAATCAATTAAAAGCATCTGATTAATTAATTTATTCCAACTCCGTTTGCCCCACTTTCTAATAAATGGGTGTTTAGTAGCCGTGCAGTTTTCCCACCAAAAAAACAAAGCCGCTTCGCTTTGCTAATTCTAAATGTGGTTGTGTTCTGAACTGCATCCATCTTTACTGCTGTGGGCTGCGAGTGTAAATCTGCTCTTAGACTTAAAAAGAAAAGCTTCAATGAAGTTCCACCACTGAATGAGTGCTGCTGCTACCTCTGAAAATGGGTTTGTGGAAGTGCAGGGTTTTAAACAGAATTCCTATCAGCAAATGCTGCGAACATTAAAGGACATCACGAAGTATTCCCCATCTCCGTAACCCGCCCCTGCTTCACTCACAAAACTAAACTTAATGATGGGAAACCATCGTTAGACTTAAGCTGGAAACAGAAACAAGGAATTTCAACTCTAAACCCAACCCTAACTGTAACCTTAAACTTAGCCGTAACACCCCCCCTCCCCCCTCCTCTTATAGCCATATACCCCTGGTTTTGACCTCCTGTTTTTAAACAAAAAAAAATTTAACAAAAAAAAGGGCGTGTGAAAGAACAAAAACATTAAAAAAAAAAAATTAGGTATTAATCAATACTTAATTTCTTACATTTACAAAAACATAGTGGAACATGGGCGGCACGGCGGCTTAGTGGTCAGCACGTTCGCCTCTCAGCGCTAGGGGTTCCCGGTTCGAATCCCTATCTGGGTGGAGTTTCCATGTTCTCCCCGTGTCTGCATGGGTTTCCTCCGGGTTCTCCGGTTTCCTCCCACAGTCCAAAAACATGGATCAAGTCAATTGAGTTCTCAAAAATTGCCCCATATAGAGTGTGTCTGTGTGAGTGAGTGTGTGCCCAGCGATGGATTGGCACCCTGTCCCGGGTCTATTTGCCCAGCGCCCGAGACGTTCTCCCCTGGATGTGCATGGGGAACCCCATCGCGACCCTAATAGAGGATAAAGCGGGAGATAATGAATGAATGAATAGTGGAACACATATCCATCAGCCTGGGATTGGGTATTAGAGTATTTAATTAGTAATTTGGCAATAAATACTTACCTGTTAAATAACCAAAAAAAAAAAAGGGGTGGAGCTAAAAGCATTTAAGAAGCTGCACACAGGAGGAGATCATCAGTTAAATCCACTATCACACATTCCTATATGAGCCCTAAGCTCCATGTGTCTAGTATTTATATAAGTACTTTTGGAAAACGAGAATGAAAAAAACATATGTTTACAGACGTGTGCGTGTGCATGTGTGTGCGTGTGTGTGTGTGTGTGTTGTGTGTGTGTGTGTGTGTTTTCCGACTGCTCCAGGCCCCAACGGTCCCATTTACCAAGCCCAGTGTTCAGGTCTGCGATATTAATTAAGATAAATTCACCTCCATATTCGGCGGCCATGCTATCACCCCATTTATCAAAATTAGCTTCATTATTCCTGTGCACAGGCAAAATTATTACCTTTTTCATGTCTGATTTTTATTAATATTCATAATTTAATAATGCAGCAGTTCAGGCTGTCCACAGAGGGAACATCGCTAAGATAAAGCACCGTGACATCCAGAGACAAGGGGCAGGGACAGGCGCACATGTGCTCGCTTTATCTCACTGGCTCTCCATCCCTCTCTCATTGGCTCGCTCTCTCCTCTTAGCCTCCTGCATGCATACAGCTTAATAATATTCAGATCAGAGGATATAAAACATAAACATGCAGTGCACACAGGGGCTGCATTAATGACTTCTCTTACAATTCTGCTTCTTGCACACAAGCATCTGTATTTCTCTAAAACATGCCGAAAGCCTTTATAATAAAATGAGAAGATGCCATGCTGCATGTTGGCATTGCATGGATCATGATGAGATCCATAATTTAGACATAAAGAAATCAGATGAATTGAGGTTAAGGACATAAGACGCAGGACGTGTATTTGACTTCATTCATTTCTTAAACAGCAAGACGTTACACACCGTAATCTCCTCCTGACTAAACAAATTTTGGTTCCTCCCTCATTCATCTCTCTCTCTCCCCTCCTCCTCCTCTTCTCTCTGTCTCTCTCCCCTCTCTCTCTCTCTCTCTCTCTGTAGGTGAGGGGAGCTGAATTGACATTTTCCCTCACCTCTTTCTCTGGTGCCGTAATTTGGCATAATTAATGCTAACATTACTGCTGATAATTTAGCTACTTAATTAAACTCTAAGGACTTCATTAAGACGAGGATGGTGTGCTGTGTGCTTGCCAGTGTGTATCATGATGATGGATCTGAGCCTGTAGGAACAAACCGCTTTACAAGTATTAACACTTCTGTAAAAATAAATCCAGCGCTTCATGAGCGTTCATGATCTTTTTAATTAAACGTATTAACAAAAATATGCAATTTGTTAAAAGCTACTTGGAAAACGGAAACAGTCTGCTTCTAATTTAACATCTGCATCTGTTTAATGGCGTCACCGAAACTGTAAATCCAAATTTGTTCAGGAAGGAAACACTAAGATGCAACACCACAGACACACCACCATGCTTTACAGTTGAGATAATAAACGAACTGTAATCTTGGAGTAGATAAAATCTTTCCTCACAATCGCACATTTGTTTTGGGTTTTAAAATGGGCAGTGGGTAGGATTTGGTGGCTCCAGGTAGTAACGTCGCATAATAAACCCAACTTTATGCAATTAAATTTCTGATATCCTGTTTATTCTCATGGAAAGATGAGACAGAGATTTAGGCTTTTCTTATATCCATCCATCCATCATCTTCCGCTTTATCCTATATTAGGGTCGCGGGGGGGTTCCCCATGCCCATCCAGAGGAGAATGTTTCGGGCGCTGGGCAGATAGACCCAGGACAGGGCGCCAATCTATCGCTGGGCACACACTCACTCACAGACACACTCTATATGGGGCAATTTGGAGAACTCAATTGACAAAACCGGAGGAAACCCACACGGACACGGGGAGAACATGGAAACTCCACCCAGATGGGTATTCGAAATTGGAATCCCAAGTGCTGAGAGGAGAACGTGCTAAACCACTAAGCCACCGTGCCGCCCTCTTTTCTTATATATATATATTTTTTTTTTTCATTCATTATCTCCCGCTTTATCCTCTATTAGGGTCGCGGTGGGGTTCCCCATGCCCATCCAGGGGAGAACGTCTCAGGCGCTGGGCAGATAGACCCAGGACAGGGCGCCAATCCATCACTGGGAATATATATATATATATATATATATATATATATTTATTTATTTATTTTATTTATTATTTTTTTTTTTAATTTTATTTTTATTTTTTTATATATATATAGTCCTATATCCTTCTTTCTCTTTGTTACCATTAGAAGGCGCCACAGCACAGAAGATTTACCTGCCAGCATGTCTTTAGATTTTTGCAGGAAACTAGAGACCCTGTACAAAACCCACTCAGCCACAGGGAGGACATGCAGACTCCACACAGACAGGACCTGTGTCCACCCCCCTCCACCGGTAATCGAACCAGAGTTTTCTTGCTGTAAGGCAAGACACTATAACCACCCCCTCTATACACTGTATATATATATATATATACACTTATGCAAATCAGGATACTGTTACAGAAGCTGTAAGCGAGTAAGTCCATTCTAACACGTTATCTTTTTACAGAAGTATGTTGCAGATGGAAAAGCCTTTAATTCTTTACAGATCATAAATGCATTAAGTCAAGTTTGTTAAATAGTTTTTTAAAGTGTACGGGCTCCACACGGCTCAAATCTGCACGGAATAAATCAATTGTCTGAAAAGCAACCCCTTATTTTCTTTCCCGCAATTTAAAGCAGTTCTGTCTGTCTGTTTTACTAATCACTGTCCAAACGCTGGGATGAAATATCTCTCATTCATACATTATTCATGTGTATCACTGGCACTGTGTAGCTTGGCTTGTGAATTTGAAGGGACCGATAATTCACAACATGTTTGTCTATGACTCTCTCTGACCTCCTGCCTTTTCTACCCTTCACTGAACCTGTTAAGTAAAATAAAAAAACAAGTTATTTTATTTTTTACAACACAGTGGAGTCATAGTTTGTAATATTTGTGTTTGCGGGATTAATTCAGTAAACAGGCTTTGGTGTCATGTCAGGTTTGAATGTCTGTATATATTTGATGTTACCAAACTGATGTGTGTTTTTTATTTTTCTTTAATTGTACATAACTGTGAAATACTTGGGTGTTAATATTTTGGTACATGAAACTGTGCCATCAACACGTCTTTAATACTTTAATAGTCTTCGATACTTTAACCTTCCAGTTTTTATATCCATTACAGACAAATCTGTGGTCAAATGAAGCAGATATATTTTTGATACACACAATAAAAAAATGTTGTGTTTATCAAAAAGCTCCGACGAGTCCGAGTTCGAACTTATTTTCAGTCTAAACAAACTGTTATCACTGAAAGTTGTTTTAGGCTTATTTGGGTTCTCATTACACACTGTCTTACTACAGCAACCATAGTAACAACATCCTAAATAACCAAAGTCAACTATTCATTAAAACAAATGAGGTGATTATTTTACTGTAATAATTTTCCAGGAATGAAGCGGAATCTGTCTTGATGAGACCTGAGCTGGGAAATGATGTACATAGAAGGTGCCACTCGCTGATCATCAGTGTAAATTTGCTTGTGTGTGTGTGTGTGTGTGTGTGTGTGTGTGTCGACAATAAAAGCCTCCAACACAGGTCTCGTCATGCTGAGTGGATTTGGGATTATCTGTGTACTAATTAACGCCTGGGCTGAACAGGTGAGAGAGGGTCTGTCTCAAAACACATCAGGAAGCCAATTCACTGGCAACGAAATGGCACATAGAATCCTGTCTTATTGCTATATTAAAACAACAACACACACACACACACACACACACACCGACAGACACGCCCCCCTCCACACACACACACAGCTTACACATAAACAACTACAACATGCCAATTTCACCATGCCATTATTTATTTAATGACATGGTAGTGTAAAATGTTTGACCCATGAGCAGCGAGCCAAAAGATTCGTCCTCGTCCCCAAAGATTGTCCATTAGATTAAGATTAAGATCTGGGGACTGTCAAACCCAGGAAAGCAAAAATAAATAAATAAATAAATAAATAAATTCTCGCTGTCATGATGCTGGAACTAATCCATGGCTACACGACCCTTGTGACATGGTGCAATGTCCCGCTGAACGTGTCCGTCTGCCGCGTATTAAACAGCTGCCACGAAGAGATGAACTCGGTCGGCTGCAACGCTTAGTTAGGTCTTACCATCCTAACATCCATCCACAGGTATCTCAGGTGTGCCAAAAATCCACTCACCATTTCTTTGACCTTCACCAGCCTGAACTCTTGACAGTTGACAGCAGGTCGTTGTGAAACAGAAATCTGGACTCCTTTCTGCTGATCTTCTGTGGTCCATGGTTTGGACTCTGTCGTCCACTGGAGTCTGGTGTCTCTGTTCTTCTTAAACAGCGATGGTCCTCACGCCAATCGTTTGCTGACAGAGTCCATCTGTACAAATGAACAGATGTGTAATCAGACATGTTTGTTAAATCATCTGCACTTTGGTGCAGTTTGGTTATAATTTACTTGACATCATCCTTATTATATTCATTCATTCATTCATTATCTCCCGCTTTATCCTCTATTAGGGTCGTGGTGTGGTTCCCCATGCCCATCCAGGGGAGAACGTCTCGGGCGCTGGGCAGATAGACCCAGGACAGGGCTCCAATCCATCGCTGGACACACACTCACTCACACAGACACACTCTATATGGGGCAATTTTTGAGAAGTCAGTTGACTCGATCCATGTTTTTGGACTGTGGGAGGAAACCGGAGAACCTAGAGGAAACCCACGCAGACACGGGGAGAACATGGAAACTCCACCCAGATGGGGATTCGAACCGGGAATCCCTAGCGCTGAGAGGGGAACGTGCTAACCACTAAGCCGCCGTGCCGTCTGCCAAATATCAGAACCCTTTAATTGTATGTCTGGATTACAAATAACACGTTCATAGGTCCTTCTGATTTATAATAATTATATAATAAGGAGGGGCGGCACGGTGGCTTAGTGGTTAGCACGTTCGCCTCTTAGCACTAGGGATTCCCGGTTCGAATTCCCATCTGGGTGGAGTTTCCATGTTCTCCCCGTGTCTGCGTGGGTTTCCTCCGGGTTCTCCGGTTTCCTCCCACAGTCCAAAAACATGGATCGAGTCAACTGAATTCTCAAAAATTGCCCCATATAGAGTGTGTCTGTGTGAGTGAGTGTGTGTCCAGCGATGGATTGGAGCCCTGTCCTGGGTCTATCTGCCCAGCGCCCGAGACGTTCTCCCCTGGATGGGCATGGGGAACCCCACCGCGACCCTAATAGAGGATAAAGCGGGAGATAATGAATGAATGAGGAATGAATGATATTTGGCAAATTCCTGTACATACCTATAGGTGGTGCACTACTTCAGTAATGTAATAAACTCTTCTGCAGCTCAGCAGCTGTGCACAGTCATGTTCACTAAAAGCTAATCACCAAACAGTATAAACTTAAGTGAAGTTGAAAGTATTAGATGTCACACTGATCTTTTTGTAGCACGTACAACCCACTGCTCTTCCTTCGGAGAAATATAATTTTTTTTAAATTAATTACAAGCTCAAACAAGCCCAAAAAAAATCAAACAAGCCCCGCTCCAAAGGAAAAAAAAAAACCAAAACACAAATACAGAACATTTAATATATCTCACAAAAGTTGACCTTAGTGAAACTTTGTGTATAAAGTGGAAACTAATGAGGGCTAATGGCTTGAAAGACTAAAAGCTGCCCAGCACAAGTTATTATTTGAATATGTCTTGGATAGCAGGAGTCGAAAGAGCTCTAAGGAAAGAGATGTTATTACTTCCAAATGAGAAAGAACAGACCTATCAAACAACTCTAGGCAAGACGATATGATAAGGAATAATCAATCAGGAGCGTGTAGCAAAGCTTATATGGCTGCTGTAACCTCTCTCAAATTCAATCAGCCAACCTTAGAGGAAGCCCATACAGCAGAGTCCCGTAAGAGAGAGCAGCTCAAATGTCAGGTAATTCCATCATAGGCGTGTGATGAAGTTCTACACAGCCGTCGGAAAGGCAAAACTAAACGATGAGAGGATTTTTTTAATATTGAAAATTGTGAGATATTATATCATTCAATTTGTAAGAGAGAGAGAGGAGATCTGATTATACCTCCTAATGTGCTTTGGTTGAGAGAGGTGTCTCAGCTTCAATGGAAAGCCAACAAAGGGGTTGTAATATACCGTGATTAACTATCTAATCGACTAAACGGAGGAGGATCTGTCTTCATATGCGTGTACTACATGGGCTGAAATCGAATTAGCTCGGAAATCAGAAGACAGGGCGCGATAAAAGAAAAAAAAAGGAGAAGAGGAGAAAGGTAAAGGGAGGAGTCATAACGAGGGAAAGTAATGGAGGAAAAGGGTTCAGTAGAAACATGGTGGGATGGAGTTAAAGACTATTACACTGTACATCTACACTATAATTAGTTGGAACTACGCAATATTCTACCATTAAATGTTCACAGCGTTGTCTGTGACACGTCATGTTTTAATACATGCCACTGCGCTTTAAAGGTTAACTCGTGAGATTTTCAAAATGAAGTCACAATAATTAGACATTCCAATACAAAAGCTATAATATGATAAGAAATATGCTCTTAGTGGCCATTTGATTAAAAATAGCTTCTTGTGTCTTCATGTTTCAACACTGAGCTGAGCGTGGAATCAAGAACTGTCCGTGTTTTTCTATTGTTTACTTAAAAGCATAATATAAGTAGTTGTATTTTTTAGAACAAACTACATAATTTGATTTTAAAACATCTAGTAAATTTTTACATATTTTGTTTTAAAAATAAAGCCACACATTGTTGGGCTGTCAATCTGAATGTTGGGGGTTTTAAGGTTCTAACCCCAAGTTTAATGTGGACCCTTGACATTGACCATAACCATCAAGCTGGGTTTGTTGGAAGTCCATCCATCCATCCATTATCTTCTGCTTTATCCTATATCAGGGTCGCCGGGGAGGTTCCCCATGCCCATCCAGGGGAGAACGTTTCGGGTGCTGGGCAGATACACCCAGTACAGAGCGCCAATCTATTGCTGGGCACACACTCACTCACACTCTATATAGGGCAATTTGGAGAATTCAATTGACCTGATCCATGTTTTTGGACTGTGGGCAGAAACCGGAGAACCCGGAGGAAACCCACACGGACACAGGGAGAACATGGAAACTCAACCCAGATTGGGATTCGAACCAGGAATCCCTAGCGCTGAGAGGAGAACATGCCAACCACTAAAAGCCACCGTGCCGCCCTAGTTGGAAGTCACTTTGGATAAAAGCATCAGCAAAATGAGCCAATATAACATTCAAACATTCTAATAGTAAGGGGTGGACCTGAGTGGCTGTTGCATCTCACAGTCAAAAAGCATGTTGCCGTTTTGGTAACTTAAAAGGAAAAAAAAAAGCCTGAATTAAGTGGAAAATGTGAATAATTTGTCATATTTCAGGCTGCATCAACATGGCCCCGTGATGATGTCTTGTTTTTCTTGAGATTATTACTCAGCCTGAAATAAAAGTCAGCGCAATGATGGTCATGATGATGGACAGGGATCAAATTAGCCCGCGTGTCTCCTGCAGTGAGGTCACAGATGATTGCATTTCGCCAGAAGGCCTTTAGAAACCATAGAAGAGCCACAGAATTCAATCCCAGAACAACACAAACACTCAACCAAAAACATTCCATCTGCATTTCCATACGAATGCCAACGCACTCGACACAGGCAGCCAGTAAGTGATAATGATGCTTCGACTATTTTCATCTCGGCAAACTTCTCCTTTCCAAAATGATTTTATCACTTTTTCGACGTGTCTGTCTGACGGGAGGAAAGAGAGACGCATGACAAATTGTCCTTGCACTCTGACACTCACGTCAACAGGCATGATTCACAACTTCTGAGTGAAAAAGCAGTGACACATCAAATTACATATTTCTCTCTCTCTCTCTCTGTCTCTGTCTCTCGGAATCACACACAGTGGTGAACCCCGTCTCAGAGCCTAGAGCCAGTTCAGTGAAACAGAAGCTGCTCACACTGTGCATGACTTTAATGCTGTCCAGGTAGACACAAGGAGAGAACACAGGGGCCAAATTAGGAAACCTGTTCCCAAACTGAGAAACAAGGCCCCAAACGAACCCTGCTGAAAAAGAGGGCAAGGCAAAATAGTACCTTATGGCCTCGCAATTTTACGGTCAGCCGACGAAAAATATCACTTAATGTTTATTTAATTATCAATTCATCTTATTACTTATATTTATACTTATATTTATATTTTAGGCACAAAAATGTGCCACCATTTTAATATATTAATTATTAACTTTAGGGCGGCACGGTGGCTTAGTGGTTAGCACGTTCTCCTCTCAGCACTAGGGATTCCCGGTTCGAATCCCCATCTGGGCGGAGTTTCCATGTTCTCCCCAAGTCTGCGTGGGTTTCCTCCGGGTTCTCCGGTTTCCTCGCACAGTCCAAAAACATGGATCAAGTCAATTGAATTCTCCAAATTGCCCCATATAGAGTGTGTCTGTGTGAGTGAGTGTGTGCCCAGCGATGGATTGGCGCCCTGTCCTGGGTCTGTCTGCCCAGTGCCCGAGACGTTCTCCCCTGGATGGGCATGGGGAACCCCCACCGCGACCCTAATAGAGGATAAAGCGGGAGATAATGAATGAATGAATTATTAACTTTATTTAATTTTAAAGTACTCCCGAGCCCATGTGACCACGTCGATCACTTTGGAGCTCAGGTTTCGACCTATTTTCACAATATTATTGATAAATTTACTGTAAGTCATCACCTCAACTGACAAATTTATTTTCTAAAGGCTTTGGTGGATCTTTTGATGACATCACCTGTTTAGATACTTTTAAAATATTTATTAATTTAATTGCAGAGGGGCGGCACTTAGGGGCGGTGGCTTAGTGGTTTAGCATGTTCTCCTCTCAGCGCTAGGGATTCCCGGTTCGAATCCCCATCTGGGTGGAGTTTCCATGTTCTCCCCGTGTCTGCGTGGGTTTCCTCCCACAGTCCAAAAACATGGATCAAGTCAATTGAATTCTCCAAATTGCCCCATAGAGTGTGTTTGTGTGAGTGAGTGAGTGTGTGCCCAGCGATGGATTGGCGCCCTGTCCTGGGTGTATCTTCCCAGCGCCCGAGATGTTCTCCCCTGGATGGGCATGGGGAACCCCACCGCTACCCTACTAGAGGATAAAGCGGGAGATAATGAATGAATAATTGCAGAGATCAAAAACAAACTTAACAACACGATTAGTAGTAGCACGTGAGTGTATTGATTTTTGTTATAGTACATCGCTACTATTTTTTACATTTTTTACATTACTTTTTTCTAAACCATTTATATTTAGCACTGCTGCATGCAAGTTTAGACATTACAAAAAACTGAAGGTGACATTCTCACACGTATATGAGACATAAAAACAGACATCAGAAGTTCCTGATTCATGTAAATGCAGTCTGATGCTTGTTAGATGTAAATCGCTTTAATCAGCAAAGCAATGAAAGACTCTGTGTTTATGTTCAGACATTTACATTTACATTTACATTTAGTCATTTAGCAGACGCTTTTATCCAAAGCGACTTACAAATGAGAACACCACAAGTCAGAAGCCATGGAGAAAACCAACTATACTGTAAGTTCATCAAACCTGATTGTTATTCGATGCTGCGCCCCCCCCCCCTCTCTTTTTTTATTTTATTTTTTTTATATATATTTTTTTATTATTATTTTATTTTTTTTATAACAGGTATTTGTTAAATAGATGCGTCTTAAGTAGTTTCTTAAAACCGTTTAGAGATTCTGCTTTACGGACAGAGTTGGGAAGATCGTTCCACCAGACATACAGTGAATGTGGTGGACGAGCTGAATACAAGCTGCACCAGGTCAATTTAAACACTTCCTCCATCTTTAATGTCTTTTCCAGATACAGACACACACACACACACACACTCACACTGTGACACACCTCTTAATCAGTGGATTCATGTGAAATAGTTTGACTTTAAAGCAGTTTCTTACTAATATCAGAGAAAACATGGGTCATTTCAGAAGGTCTCAGTGACTCATTTGAGTTTAGTAATGAAACTCAGATCCACACACAAGATGCAGAAGTTATACAAATGTTTTTGTGGAAATCCAAACCAAATTTGTTCATGTTTTGTTCAAATTTCTTGTGCTGCTTCTCCGGTCATTATTTCTCTTTTTGAGCTCATAACCTCATCATATTAATAACAAAAAAGCAACATTTACTCTCTGATTAGTTGTGAGGTTTTTATTTAATTTAAGTTTCAAGCACCGGGTGCCAATCTATCACACACTCACTCACTCAAACACACTATATGGGGCAATATACACAGACACAGGGAGAACATGCAAACTCCACCCAGATCGGGATTTGAACCTGGATCCCCCGCACCGTGAGACGACCATGCTAAGCACTAAGCCGCCATGCCGCCTTGTTGTGAGGTTTATCATCTTCAGGCGTGATGATGATGTTGGGTCTAATTGCTGCTCCTTTGCTCTTCAGGTTCTTCTGCTCTCATTATTTCGACCTGGGTGGAACTTTGGGAGTGGCCATGTCGGTGAGCACCTCACTGTTGATGGTCCTCATCCTGAACCTCCGTCTGTCACACTGCTATTGGAGTCCTCTGTAGACCACCTCCTCCTCCTGATGTCAGAGCTGGTGCCTGGTTCCTCATCACTTCTGCTCCTGTTTTTTCTACTGGAGTCACTCTTATCTTCACGACCGCTCACATCAGTGTCCAGCCCAGTGATGGGCGTTTCGTCACTACTGCGCCTCCTTCGTGTTCTGGAGCAACACTTTTGCTCACTGCTGATGGAGTCTTTAGTGTGCAACCTCCTCCTCTTGATGCCAGAGCTGGTGCAGGGCTCCTCATCACTGCTGCTCCTTTCATTTGTCTTGGAGGCACACTTATCCTCACCGCTGCTTACATCATCAGCATCCAGCGCAGGGATAGGCTTTTTGACAATACTTCGCCTCCTTATTTTTTTGGAGCAACACTTTTGCTCACTGCTGATGGAGTCCTCAGTGTGCAACCTCCTCCTCTTGATGTCGGGGATGGGCTTTTCGTCACTGCTGCTCCTCCTAATATTTTTGGAGCAACACTTTTTCTTGCTGCTGAAGGAGTCCTTAGTGTGCACCCTCCTCCTCCTCCTGATGCCAGAGCTGGTGCTGGGCTCCTCATCATTGCTGCTCCTTGTCTTTGTTTTACGGCCACACTTATCTTCACCGCTGCTTACATCGTCAGTGTCCAGTGCAGGGTTAGGCTTTTTATCAATACTGCGCCTCCTTATTTTTCTGGGGCAACGCTTTTTCTTGCTGCTGAAGGAGTCGTTAGTGTGCACCCTCCTCCTCCTGATGCCAGAGCTGGTGCCTGGCTCCTCATCACTGCTGCTCCTTTCCTTTTTCTCAGAGTCACACTTATCCTCACCGCTGCTTACATCAGTGTCCAACCCAGTGATGGGCGTTTCGTCACTACTGCGCCTCCTTATTTTTCTGGAGCAACACTTTTTCTTGCTGCTGAAGGAGTCCTCAGTGTGCAACCTCCTCCGCTTGATGTCAGAGCTGGTGCCTGGCTCCTCATCACTGCTGCTCCTCATTTTCGTTCTATTGGAGTCACACTTATCTTCACGACCGCTCACATCCGTGTCCAGCCCAGTGATGGGCCTCCTCCTGATGCCAGTGCTGGTGTTGGGCTCCATATCATTGCTGCTCCTCATCCATAGAGAGCCAGTATTTTCCTCGATGTGAACATCCTCAGGGTTCAGCTCTATTTCAGTACTGTCACTACTTTCGGTTGACTCCTCTTGGCTACTACTACTACTGCTGCTGCTACTGCTGCTGCTGCTGGAGCTGTCCTGTTGGGGGACCTCCACCTGTGCATTAACAGGAGCAATAGGACCTTCTCCTGGATCATCCTCATTGGTCGAGGACACATTTCTATGGTCATCTGGAAAAAGCTGATAAAACATAGGACTCCTGGATTCACCAGAAGCTTTAAATGTGACTCCCCACAAATTCAATTCTGAAAGTTCATTTCCGAATGGAGGAGGTCGAATCCCGTCTGCAATCTCCTCTAAAATCCCGACGACCAGCAGCACCCTGGAGAAGTCTTCCCCTTGATCGAACAAAACACTAAAAAATCTGTCCGGAGTGCTATACTGAATAAAATAATTTGATGGCTCCGCAGGCTGCTGGATGTCGACAGCAAGTTCTCCAGGAACCTCCACCACCTCCTCCTCCTCCTCCTCCTCCTCCTCCTCCTGTTGGAGTTCAATAACCACTTCCAGAAGTCGTTCGTTTGGATCAAACCTGTTCGGATCCATATCTTCCTGGACATCAGCGAGGACTTCAGGTTCTTCCCATCTTGCTGGAGCTTCAGCAGCTTCTTCCAGTGGATCTTCCAAGTGAACACACTGAACGCTGGGTCCACACACTGGAGCAGAAAAAAACACACACAAAAAGGAAAGCAGTTTAGATATGAAAGTGGAAACGTGAGGATCTACGAAGTAGTGGCATTATATTTATTTTATTATTTGCATAGTTTTAAGGCTTTATAAACCCTTCCCACTGTCCTATTAACCTTTTTCCACATTCTTATAAACACTACACATGTTCTCTTACTTTCTACACTCTCAAACAAATATAATTGAAATATAGCACAAAATACAGTCAATGCTTTGTGATACAGAATCAGATATTAAATGAAAAACCTGTGATACGGCGGCACGGTGGCTTAGTGGTTTAGCACGTTCTCCTCTCAGCACTAGGGATTCCCAGTTTGAATCCCCATCTGGGTGGAGTTTTCATGTTCTCCCCATGTCTGCGTGGGTTTCCTCCGGGTTCTCCGGTTTCCTCCCACAGTCTAAAAACATGGATCAAGTCAATTGAGTTCTCCAAATTGCCCCATATAGAGTGTGTGTGTCTGTGTGAGTGAGTGTGTGCCCAGCGATAGGTTGGCGCCCTGTCCTGGGTCTATCTGCCCAGCACCCGAAACTTTCTCCCCTGGATGGGCATGGGGAACCCCCCCGCGACCCTAATATAGGATAAAGCGGGAGATAATGAATGAATGAATGAATGAATGAAAAACCTGTGATACAGTGAAGCTGCAATAATTGAACCACGATATAGCGAGAGAGGACTGGATAATTAAAACACTCTAGATTGTACAAACCTGGACAGAAGTTCCGAATCACCAGAATGTCATCGTCAGAAGACATTTTAAAAGATTATGAAGGCGCTACATGCTGTTCTTAATCACACTAACGAGTTTGACACACTGTGTGTCCTCTAACCCACAAGTTCAGTCTGATCCACCACAATGTTCCAAATCCACTATTGCAGTCAAGATTCTATTTTTGGTTCTATGGTGAGCACTGTGACATCACAAAACACAGCAAAACCCCTCATGTCGGTGTCTGCAGGAGAAACAAAAATATAATTTAAGGCAAACGTTCACATGTTAACAGGTACGAGTTCGGACAAAACATGTATTTAATCATGTGTCTAATCCCCTGCACTCTAAAATAAGCAAATCAATGATAACAAAATGAAAACTGGTCAACAGAAGATTAGATTAGATTAGATTAAACTTTGTCATTGTGCTGAGCACAAGTACAGGGCCAAAGAAATGTATTTAGCATCTAACCGGAAGTGCAATATATACATTATTTACATAAAGTGCATTAATAACAGTGACCGGTGCACAGAGAGGTGAAGTGTTTAAGTGTAGATACAAAATATGACCATGATAATTAATATATATATATATATATATATATATATATATATATATATATATATATATATATATATATATATATATATATATATATATATATTATGAACTGTAGCAGCAGTTAACTAACAAATCCGAGACACTAAAACACTTGGGTTTGAATTTGTGTAATTCTTGCCAATTTCCCAAAAAGTTGTTTTGCTCGCTGCACACACACACACACACACACACACACACACACACACCTACACACACACACACACACACACACACACAGCTCCATTAAGGGTTTGGTCCAATTTACATAGTTAATTCATCGAGGATAAACACCATCATCATCTGGAAACCACATTCTGGTACCGCGTTAATTTTCGCTGTTAAATCTTTTTATAAGACCTGGAGCCACCTAGAGGTCAGTTATCGAATTGCTGTAAAGATAATTGTCGCGTGACATCATGATTAGTAGTAGCAGAAACACTTAAGTGTATTGATTTTTTACAATAGTACATGGTTACTGTTTTCTAAGCCCATTTATATTTAGCACTGCATGCAGTTTCAGACATTCTCACATGTTTGAGACACACAACAACACTTTAGTACTTATACCGAGAGAGGGGGAGAGAGAGAGAGAGAGAGAGAGAGTGTGTGTGTGTGAGAGAGAGAGAGAGAGAGACAGAGAGAGACAGAGAGAGAGACAGAGAGAGAGAGAGAGAGAGAGACAGAGAGAGAGAGAGAGAGAGAGACAGAGAGAGAGAGAGAGAGAGAGACAGAGAGAGAGAGACAGAGAGAGAGAGAGAGAGACAGAGAGAGAGAGAGACAGAGAGAGAGACAGAGACAGAGAGAGACAGAGAGAGAGAGAGACAGAGAGAGACAGAGACAGAGAGAGACAGAGACAGAGAGAGAGAGAGAGATCATTTTAAGCTATAAGATCACAAGTCCGACGTTTCTGATTTATTTAAATGCAGTCTGTTGCTTGTTAGTGTAAATCTCTTTTCATTTTGATTCCTTTATTACTGATTTGTGATGTTCTCATTTATAAGTCGCTTTGAATAAAAGCTAAATGTAAATGTAATATAAGACTCTGTGTTTATGTTCAGACATACAGTACAGTGAATGTGGTGGACGAGCTGAATACAAGCTGCACCAGGTCAATTTAAACACTTCCTCCATCTTTAATGTCTTTTCCAGACACACACACACACACACACACACACACACACACACAACAAATGTACTGACACACACCTTTTAATCAGTGGATTTGTGTAAACCTTTTTTAACTGTAAGATCCACATTCATCCATTATCTTCCGCTTTATCCTCTATTAGGGTCGCGGTGGGGTTCCCCATGCCCATCCAGGGGAGAATGTTTCGGGCGCTGGGCAGATACACCCAGGACAGGGTGCCAATCTATCGCTGGGCACACACTCACTCGCACAGACACGCACGCATACACACTCTATATGGGGCAATTTGGAGAACTCAATTAACTTGATCCATGTTTTTGGACTGTGGGAGGAAACCGG
Source organism: Corydoras sp. C115 (assembly GCA_019802505.1). Lineage (NCBI taxonomy): Eukaryota > Metazoa > Chordata > Actinopteri > Siluriformes > Callichthyidae > Corydoras > Corydoras sp. C115. The sequence goes on from JAFMOC010000445.1 coordinate 46,184, forward strand.
AGAACCCGGAGGAAACCCACGCAGACACGGGGAGAACATGGAAACTCCACCCAGATGGGGATTCGAACCGGGAATCCCTAGTGCTGAGAGGAGAACGTGCTAAACCACTAAGCCACCGTGCCCCCAAGATCCATATTAAGAAAGTTAATTATTAAATTGTTTGTTGGAGAAGTGCATGTGTTTGTCCACTAGGCGGATTGTATTGGCGGTAGAGAACATGCAGATTGCTTTTTGACCTTCTGTTCTCACCCCACTCTGTCTGTAATTCTGTCAGTCTGCCTGTCTGTGACTCTGTCTGTGACTGTCTGTGATTCTCTCTGTCTGTGACGCTGTCCATCTTGTACAAATCTTTGACTTTTAATTTGATCCACTTATCATTACCCAATCTACTTGAAAGTTTGCATACATGCTTATGCCGCCTAACAAATGTTAATTTAAAATTTATATGTAAATGTGAAAGTATTACTTAATTCATTCATTCATTATCTCCTGCTTTATCCTCTATTAGGGTCGCGGTGGGGTTCCCCATGCCCATCCAGGGGAGAACGTCTCGGGCGCTGGGCAGATAGACCCAGGACAGGGCGCTAATCCATCGCTGGGCACACACTCACTCACACAGACACACTCTATATGGGGCAATTTTGGAGAATTCAATTGACTTGAACAATGTTTTTGTGGGAACATTGTGGGAGGAAACCGGAGAATCCGGAGGAAACCCATGCAGACACGGGGAGAACATGGAAACTCCACCTGAGAGGCGAATGTGCTAACCACTAAGCCACCGTGCCGCCTATTACTTACTTAATTAATTAATTAATTGTTTTTATATGAGGAACAATATTCATCATGCAGTGGTCAAGAAAAGAAGGTCATTTGTAAAAACCTTTTTTTAAGGTTACTTGTTTTAGAGTCGGGAGGAGGTGTTCAAGTTCTCCTGACTGACCGATCACTTAAGACCTCAATCGGTCATCGAACTTTGAAATGAATTTTTACTTTGAGGAATTGTATCGCTTCAGACTCATCACTGCACAAACGTTCCGTCGGCGGCAAGGAAAAGCAAGAAGGTGCTGCCCTTACATTTACTTTAAAGCACAAAATCCTGCAATTTGTTTCTAACATTAAAGAAAACATTTCAGAGTCATTTCAAAAGGCCTCAGTGAATTTGGGTTTAGTGATAAAACTCTACAGATCCAGACCTTTTCTGACATTAATAATAATAATAATCAAATGTCATACTTATATAATAAACAGGAAATTATATTTATTTATATAATACATAATAATATATTTATTTATAATAAATAATTATATTTATTTACACAAAATATGTTGGTTTTCTTCAAAACAGTCATCATATTAATTTAATTAATTAAATTAATTAATTCAATTAATTGAAGACGACTGGAGCAACATGGTGATGAATCTTTTTCAGAGGCGTGATGATTCTGGGTCTAACCGCTGCTCCTTTGCGCTTCAGGCTGAGAACAGGTTCTGCTCTTATTATTTCGACCTGGGTGGAACTTTGGGAGTGGCCATGTTGGTGAGAGGCACCTCACTGTTGATGCTCCTCATCCTGAACCTCCATCTGTCACACTGCTATTGGAGTCCTCTGTAGACCACCTCCTCCTCCTGATGTCAGAGCTGGTGCCTGGTTCCTCATCACTTCTGCTCCTGTTTTTTCTACTGGAGTCACTCTTATCTTCACGACCGCTCACATCAGTGTCCAGCCCAGTGATGGGCGTTTCGTCACTATTGCGCCTCCTCGTTGTTCTGGAGCAACACGTTTGCTCACTGCTGATGGAGTCTTTAGTGTGCAACCTCCTCCTCTTGATGCCAGAGCTGGTGCAGGGCTCCTCATCACTGCTGCTCCTTTCATTTGTCTTGGAGCCACACTTGTCTTCACCGTTGCTTACATCATCAGCATCCAGCGCAGGGATAGGCTTTTTGTCAATACTTCGCCCCCTTATTTTTTTGGAACAATGATTTTTCTTGCTGCTGAAGGAGTCCTCAGTGTGCAACCTCCTCCTCTTGATGCCAGAGCTGGTGCCTGGCTCCTCATCACTGCTGCACCTTATTTGTCTTGGAGCCACACTTATCCTCACCGCTGCTTACATCAGTGTCCAGCCTCCTCCTCTTGACGCCAGAGATGGGCTTTTCGTCACTACTGCGCCTCCTCCTTGTGTTGGAGCAACATTTTGAGTCCTTAGTGGGCAACCTCCTCCTCCTGGTGCCAGTGCTGGTGTTGGGCTCCTCATCATTGCTGCTCCTCATCCATAGAGAGCCAGGATTTTCCTCGATGTGAACATTCTCAGGGTTCAGCTCTATTTCAGTACTGTCACTACTTTCCATTGACTCCTCTTGGCTACTACTGCTGCTGCTGCTGCTGCTGCTGGAGCTCTCCAGTTGGGGGACATCCACCTGTCCATTAACAGGAGCAATAGGACCGTCTCCTGGATTATTCTCGGTTGAGAACACATTCTGATTGACATTAGGTAAGAGCTGATAAAACATAGGACTCCTGGATTCACCAGAAGCATTAAATGTGACTCCCCACAAATTCACATTTAAAAGTTCATTTCCAAACGGAGGAGGTCGAATCCCGTCTGCAATCTCCTCTAAAATCTCGATTACAAAGTGCACCCGGGTGTAATCTTCTCCTTGATCAAACAAAATAGTAAAAAATGTTTCCGAAACGGCAAACATGACCAAAAGATTTAATTGCTCTACATGCTGCTCGACGTCTACATCACCATGTCCTCCAGGAACCTCCACCTCCAGCTCCACCTCCACCTCCTCCTCCTCCTCCTGTTGGAGTTCAATACCCACACGTTCATCATTTGGATCAAACCTGTTCGGATCCATATCTTCCTGAACATCAGCGAGGACTTGAGGATCTTCCCGTCTTGCTGGAGCTTCAGCAGCTTCTTCCAGTGGATCTTCCAAGTGAACACATTGAACGCTGGGTCCACACACTGGAGCAGAAAAAAACACACACAAAAGGAAACGTAGTTCAGATAAAGAAGTGGAAGGTTTTTAATGAACCTATCGCAGGGGAAACGTGAAGATCTACAAAAATATTCATTCATTCATTATCTTCCGCTTTATCCTCTATTAGGGTCGCGGTGGGGTTCCCCATGCCCATCCAGGGGAGAACGTTTCGGGCGCTGGGCAGATAGACCCAGGACAGGGCGCCAATCCATCGCTGGGCACACACTCACTCACACACACAGACACACTCTATATGGGGCAATTTGTTGAATTCAATTGATTTGATCCATGTTTTTGGACTGTGGGAGGAAACCGGAGAACCCGGAGGAAACCCACGTGGAGACGGGGAGAACATGGAAACTCCACCCAGATGGGGATTCGAACCGGGAATCCCTAGCACTGAGAGGCGAACGTGAGTTTCAGGGCTTAATGAACCCTTATAAACACATAAATCTCTCTTATACACTTCTTACTCTATTAAACAAACGCAATTTTAATGTATATAGCACAAAATACCGCGAAAACTCTGCAATACAAAATTAGATACATCAAGTTCAAGTTATTTATTTATATAGTGCTTTTTACACAACAGTTCATTGTCACAACACACATATTTTTAAGAACCCTGTGAAGCCAAAATAACTGAACCATGAAAACTCTGCAGCTTGTACAAACCTAGACAGTAGTTCTGAATCACGTCATCATCTGAAGAAATTTTATCAATATGAAGGAGCTACATGCTGTTCTTAATCACACTAACGAGATTTTGTGCCTACTTACTCACCAAGTTCAGTCTGATCCACCGGAAAGTTCCGAATCCACTATTGCAGCCAAGATTCTATTTCTGGTTCCATAGATATAGCACCATGACATCACAAAATACAGCAAGTACAGCAAGCCTAATGTCGGCGTCTGAAGGAGAAACAGAAACATGATTTAAAGCAAATGTTCACTTGATTATAACAGATACGAAACAGATTGTAATGGCGGTGAGAACAAGGCAATCATTTTGGGGAACTGTTTTGGCAGAACTCACTCTTACACCACATCTTTTTCACCCTGAACGCAGTTCATTTTATTCCCTTCTCGAACAGCATGCCGGGAAACCCCACGGCACACTTTCCCTTTGGTGGGGCAACCTGACAAACCCTGCCCCAACACACAGCATGGTGGGCATCCAGGTGGAGCCCACAAAATAACGAACACACGTGGTCGCCACAATACATTTGGTGTCTCTGATCCCCCGGCACCCCAAAACAAGTGAATAAATACAAAATAAAAACTAGTCGACTGTAGCACCAGTTAACTAACCAATCAGAGACAGTTGGGTCTGAATTTGTGTAATTCCCACCAATTCACAAACTAGAAGTTATACTCACTACAGACACGTGCAGCTGCATTTCGGGTTTGGTCCAATTTACATACTTAATACATCGAGTGTAAACACCACCATCATCTGGAAACCACATTCCGGCACAGTGTTTATTTTTAATGCTAATTAATGATCAATCTTTTTCCAAGAGCTGAAGCCACCCAGCGGTTGGTTATTGAATTGCTGTACAGATGGTTGATGGTAATAAACTAAAAACAAGGCACTTCTTATCATACTTTATAAATTAAATGGCATATCTGCACACGATAACATGTTTTATGATGTTATATATTATATGAACTTATGTTCTTGTAGCGGATATTTTTATTACTCTACAATTTATATCAATTAAAAAGCCCTTCGGTGTGTTAGGTTTTTTTTTTCTTCAGTTTATAAACACATTATATAAATACGTATAATAAAGGACAAATGAATAGGAGTAGAATATTGTAATTTAGTGATAATTACAATATTAATAATAATAATACAATAAATAATAATATAAATTAAACTATCATTGTTTATTTTCAGGACCAAACAGGGGTGTAAATATAAATAATCAATATTATAGTTTAACGGATGGGGGGGGGGGGGTCTTAACTTAATGTGTGTAACATGAGGGCCCTGATGGATAAAACAAAAAACATTCTAAATACTAACTTGCACAGCTTTACACTCAGGTTTAGATTTTTTGAGAACTTTATTGTACATTTTTTACATTTCAACAATGAAGGAAAAAAAGTCTTAAAAATGACAAAAGTCCAGTAAAACACGATGAAATTCTTAGTTTTTTAACCACGGTAATACTTAAAAAAAAAGCATAAATATCTAGAACTTAGCAGCGCAGAACAGAGACATTTCTGTTTTATGTTCTAAACAAGTTTCCAAAAATCTATTTTAGCATTGGTTTAAAAACTTCATTAGTTTACAGCAAACAAAAAAAAAAAGATTCTAAAATGCACAAGATCGGCTACAAAGCTGATATAGCAAGTGAACAGGGACCCCTACAGGTCACCATGGGCAACACCACCAGAATTTCATGGAATACATTTATTTTATTTTATTTTTTACAGGAAGAACCGAATGTGTTGGACTTTATCAGTCCATTCTGAAGCTGGATTCAATATGAATCAGATCCCACGTGTTATCATCAGTAAAATCAGAACCTGACAGAGAATTCACCCAAGAAATACCACAATCATACACAGAAACCCAACAACCCCCGCGGGGGACACTGTCCATCACCGCCGCTTAATCAGGTTTCCACAGAATCCGGTTTGCTCTTCCAACCGAAGAACTTGGAAAACGGTGATTTCTTCTTTTTTTCTTTTTTCATATCTGCAAAACAAAATATCACAAAACCAAAACACAATTAAATAAATAAAAAAAAAAGTAGTGTATACATGATGAGCATCGGCGAACTGAACTGAGCTGAGCTCATCTGCGTTCCCATTTTATTCTGAACTCAATTCTAAACGGGGGCCATGACGTCCTGGGCCACATCCCTTCATCTTCATTTAAGAAGCTCGTGTAAAATTCTCTGATTACTGTGAATCCCACTAGCACCCAAAACAATGGGCTGCCAATAAGAGATATCACTTTACATGTCGAGGTAAAGAGGAGCTCTTTATCAATAAAAGATCAAATCAATGAGCAACAAATAGTTTTTTCGTCCATATTCACATGGTGTGTATTTAACAAAGTTTTAATCGCACGTCCTAAGTTTGACTGGAACATTTGAAAAAGGTTTTTGAAATTTACCCAGGTTTTGCATCATTTTGTTTAACTGCTCGTCCTCTTCTTCTTCCCTACAGGGAACAAAAAAAGGCCAAAAAAAAAAACATTTAAACAGAAAAGTTTAAAGAAAAAAAAATTATATATATAAAAACACTATTTAAAAACATGGCGATCACGTTAATTAAAACTGTAACATGGGGAGTTATAACATTTTCACCTACGCAGGTGTTCAGGTAGAAACGTGTAGAACACAAACACATCAGCATGTATACCTGGCACATTATGGATTTGGCACATTTATGCGTTATGTTTTTTTTTTACATAGACCCCCCATAGACATATTATTGTGTACAGATTTACACAACATACTACCCTAACCTAACTAGAATCTAACCTTTAAAAACTTAACATTTAAAACTGAATGAGGTACATTGTGGGTGAGCATATTCGACCTCAGTCGGTCATCATCCAGACCGTCCACTATGGCGTTTCGGTCGTTGACGATTTCCACCAGCTTTTCCATCAGCTCCTTCTCTCGCTGCTCATCGCGGAACGTTCTCAAGTGTTCTAGAAAAAGGAAAAGACATAACACGAGTCAACCAGTGTTAAAGACACTCCTGACAACATCCTTACCTTCGTTAGTTTGTCTGCTCATTAGATTTGGTGCAAATAGCGGTTCTCTAATCACTATTCGTTCCATCTCGAGTGCACACTGCTATTTCACATTCAGGATTCAATTTGTACCACTTCACACCTTTCAGGCTTTTACAGCTTAAACACTTGACACCTTTTTCAGCTTTAAAGGATTTTTTTTTTCCCGCAACCAAAAAAAGACAGGAGCTTTGGGTTTGGAATAAAGTTGAACCCTCTCCTCTTATTTTTACCTGGTTTTTCCATCAGTTTCCGAAGTTCTGCCTCCACATTAGGCTGCTCCTCTTCTAGATCCTGAGCCCTTCCTCTGAAACACAGATTTATTATTATTATTATTTTTAATTTTATTATTGTGACAATGTTCATCAGGCAGAACTTCAAATACAGGGGAAGTTTGAAACTCCATTCAAAATGTATTAAAAGTATCCTTAAAACATAACTAAATATAAATAAATATATATATATATATATATATATATATATATATATATATATATATATATATATATATATATATATATATATATATATATATATATAAAAAAAAAACACAGACACACAAATTCTCCAGTCATACATTGCATGCCATTTTCTTGAGTTTGACTGTAGCATGATTATTGGTGCCAGACATTTATAATTGATAAATTGGACACCGACCCCAACCACACACATCCACATCAATTTCCAGAGTTATACAAATGTTTAAAAAAAAAAAAAAAAAAAAAAAACTCATCCACTGCGCAGTGCCGTAAAAAAAAAAAAAAAAAAAAAAAAAAAGCTATGAATGTGTAGAATGGAGAATAAACAGACTCCATTGACGCGTCCGCTCAGGATTATTTAAGGTTTTTAATTTAAACGTTAAAGTGAGTTTAAACTGATTGCTGAGCTCAAACTCACATGTAGACCAGCTCGGATTCTCTTCGTATATAAACCTGTTTGCTTCTGATGAGGTTGAACCAGTCGACCATCAGATCGTTCGTCAGCACGTCCTCGTCATCGTCTGCAAATCAGAAACAAACAAAGTTTCACATTCAGGACATTAATCTGATTTTTGTACAAATATTTTTTGCAAATCGATTATATGTCGTATTTTCCATCGCTGATCGTTCAGTGAATCGTTCGGTACTGAAATGAGATCCATCGATGGAGAACCCTGCGGCTGAACGCGAACCCGGTTCCGATGGTTTGGATCACGTGAACGGCCGAAGCCTCGTGACATTTCAGTGTTATTTACCTTCCTCACACTGACGGAGCCGTTTCTCCAAATCCACCCCCTGCTTCTCCAGCTCGTCCAGGTTCCTCTCGATGTCCCGGAGTTCCTCTGCGATGTCCTCATGGGGGATGTAGTCGGGCTGAAAGCGAGGACAGGCGCAGATCACACAGCTACATTAACTTTGTAACACGGTCGCCTTGCGTGTGAGCGACTCTGGTTCACACCGCACATACTTCTTGTGGCACATGTAGGCTTGTGATTAAGAAGCCAGCCATGTGACCTAAAGGGCACCGGTTTACATTTACATTTGGTCATTTATTGGACGCTTTTATCCAAAGCGACTTACAAAGTGAGAACAGGGTTAAACACAACAACCCTGGAGCAATGAGGGTTAAGGTCCCACATTGGTAACTTCAGGGGACCTGGGATTTGAACCACCAACCTTCAGATTGATAATCCAACACCCTGACCACTGAGCTACCACTCCCTTACTGAGCACCTAACACCAATTGCTTCCTGGGCGCCATGTACAGGGCTGCCCACCGCTCCGGGCACATGTGCTCAATTTAATCACGGTGTTTATGTTTCACTGCATGAATGGGTTAAATGTGGAGGACACCACTCTTCTGCAAAATAGATCAGTTTATCACTTAAGGAAAAGGTTACCATTTGAATGACCCATCACTATAAAAATCAATCCATTTTGCTATACTGAGAATTGCACTTAATGTGGACAAGTTTACCAAACTACCACTGAAGTCACGTAGTCGTGTTGTTGGTTTTGTCCACATTTGGCACTCTGGTCTCAAGAATGTTAAAAAAAAAATTATAATAATAACATCGATTAAGACAAAGAAATCTGATTGAAGAAACACACACCTTGGTGAGCTTCTGTGACTTCGGAGCTGAAGATGATCCTGAGGTTTTGTTATTCGTGTTCAAATCTAAAGACAAAATAATGAACGCGAGTTTACACATCAACAGAACATAATACTGAGCGGCACAGTGGTGGAGTTAGTAGCACGTCTGCCTCTCGGGGATGCACGCTGGGGATCTGGGTGGAGTTTCCATGTTTTGTCCGTGTGGGTTTCCTCACACGGTCCAAAAACGTGGGCTCAAGGTGGATTGTCTGCTTTAAATTGCCCCTATATTATAAAGTGTGTATCCAGCAATGGATTGGCACCATGTCCTGGGTGTATCTGCCCAGCGCCTGAAATGTTCTCCCTTGGGTGAGATGAGAACATCCCATTTTCTGCGGTATGGAAACCAGAGTCTAGAACCTCTAATGAGCGGGTCAACTGTGACGATGACGGAAAAATCTTTGTATTAAAAGGTAGAATTTTATTAGGACAACAGTCTAAATCACAATGCATCATAAAGTAGTGCATCTCGTCGTCCTTTTTCATGCCTAAAGTGTTGCACTTGAGATCAAAGCACAAATTTTTAGAACCCGTTATTGGATCCTCTGAATGACAGGGTCATCTACGTTTTCTTTAGATTTTTAATTTAATGTTTGGTTATTTTAAGAGCAGCTGTATATAATTAACCAACAGCTTCAATGTTTTTCAAATGTTTAAACCTGTTCAAAACCGAATCATGTCCTTTATCGTGACCTCGTCAAGCCAACGCTCATGGTCGAGAAGCTCTCCATCAGAGAGTGGTCCATTAAACACAACAGACCTCGTGGGGTATGATGTGGCATGTTGAGTGTTGAATGAATTCATAGAAGACCTTTACCGCCCCAAAACGAGCAATCAGCCCTGATTTACATATCATTTACATCCAGCGCTCAATTCATTCATTTACATCAGAGACGGTCTCGTCCTCTCAGGCTGAAAGCAGTTCAGACGGAAAAAATAATATAATAAAAGATAATGTGAGGTTAACTTCTTAACCTGCTGAACCTTTTTAATAAAACATCAGAAGTGGCTTTTATTTTTGAACCTTTTGGGCGACACACAATTACGTTACTTACAAAATTTGACAACATGGGGGACGGTGAAAAAGAACATCAGGGGACAATGAGGGGGACGAGGTCTCAGATAAAGATTTTACAGTACAAAGACTAATCTGTCTGAATCTGGAGTCCGATTCATGCATTCATTTCTAAAGTATTTTAAAAAATTAAATTAATTATTTTAAGTAAAGTACAAGTTTTAACTTGTGAAAAACTTTTAGTTGTCAATTAGAGAACCTTGGGGGGGCTTAGTGGTTAACACGTTCTCCTCTCAGCACTAGGGATTCCCGGTTCGAATCCCCATCTGGGTGGAGTTTCCATGTTCTCCCTGTGTCCGCGTGGGTTTCCTCCGGGTTCTCCGGTTTCCTCACACAGTCCAAACACATGGATCAAGTCGATTGAGTTCTCCAAATTGCCCCATATAGAGTGTGTCTGTGTGCGTGAGTGCGTGTCCAGCAATAGATTGGCGCCCTGTCCTGGGTGTATCTGCCCAGCGCCCGAAACGTTCTCCCCTGGATGGGCATGGGGGAACCCCCCCCCCCCCCTTACCCTAATATAAGACAATTTGGATTTGGAGAACCCACTGCACGCAGACGCTGAATGTAGACGACAGAGGGTTAAATTAAATACTCTGAAACGTACAGAAACACAAGTTTCCGCTCACCTTTCGCTCTGTCCACATGTTTTTTGCAGGACAGAGAGCCGTCCTCGAGCGAGCCACTGCTTGTGGACAGAGACGTGGAGAAGGGAGACGCAGGGGAAGTCGGCGAGAACGAGTCCCCGGGTCGAGACGGCGTTTCCGGTGTCTTATTATGCGAGCTGGTCACTGTGGGGGTTTTCGGACCGACAAACCTGACGAGGAAAATCAAAACGTTACGCTCTCAACAGGAGAAAGGGGTACAGTGTATGTTCAGCAGCTCTCACCTTTTGGGCAGGTGAAAGATCAAAAGGACAGGAAAGGATGAAAACATGAATGGGGACGGGGGGGACGGGGGGGATTGCAGGTGCGGTCAGATTCGACATGCTGCTGGTTTGGTGCCACGGAACAGACAAGGCACGTCATGACCAATCGCAAAGCACGAGGGAGTGAGACGAACAGACCATCTAAAGAGTCAACCAATCAGAAAACATGAAAGCTGTTAAAGAAAGGATGCTACGAAGCAAAGCGCCCAGCGACAAAATGCAAAAGGATCAGACGAGTCAGCAGATGTTCCAGATGATTTGGGAAGGTTGAACGGGTAAGTGAAGTCAACGGCGGGATGCATTCAAACCTACTTCGTATCCTTAGCAACAGGTTTCAGCATCGATCTCCAGTCAGAAGGTGCAGCATCAGCATCTAAAACAGAGAATGTGGATTTTAATAAAGCAGTAAGGTACGAGAGGGCGTGGCATTCACAGGAAAGAGGTGTTGTTAGGCCCGATGTGTAGCGGAGAACAGTTACACATCTTTCCCTTGATTTATTCACAACAATCCACAACCTTGAGTGTCTTATTGCTTTTTACAAAATACATTTATTTTTATAAAATAAAAAATAAAAAAACAAAACAAAAAACAATCTGATCTTCTTCGACCTAATCATGTTCGGATTTTAAAGTCAACGCTGATCGCAGAGTAACAGGATTCCGGTTTCTTTAGGAATCAAAAACTATCCCCTAGTGGTCAAAATACTGAACTCACTTTATAAAAAAACAAACAAATTATTGAGACAATAATGTAATGTGCAACACACAAATATGAATGTGCACACACTCACAGGTGTGTGCTAATGTCATGATAATGTTGTCATGGCTAGACAAACGGCTCAGCCAATCATATTTAAGGACTGGAGTTTGTTTATTACATCTATACGACAGACTCTACGACTAAATTAATTTTTCATCCATTATCTCCCACTTTATCCTCTACTAGGGTCGCGGTGGGGTTCCCCATGCCCATCCAGGGGAGAACGTCCCGGGCGCTGGGCACACACCCAGGACAGGGCGCCAATCCATCGCCGGGCACACACTCACTCACACAGACACACTCTATATGGGGCAATTTTGAGAATTCAATTGACTTGATCCATGTTTTTGGACGGTGGGAGGAAACCGGAGAACCCGGAGGAAACCCACGCAGACACGGGGAGAACATGGAAACTCCACCCAGATGGGGATTCGAAGCGGGAATCCCTAGCGCTGAGAGGCGAACGTGCTGACCACTAAGCCACCGTGCCGCCACAACTAAATTACTACTATTAAATAACACACGGCTAATTAATTTATTTTAGGGGGGCTACATGAGAAACCAGGACTTTTGTGGAGGGTTGAACCAACTGGCTGGACTCAATTCAGAATGTGTACATAGTTGAACTCTATGCATCTGATACACCCGCTTTACCTTTAATTTAAAGGCAATATAAAACTGTATGTGCGTGAGAAAGCAATCACAAACAGATTTGCATGGCTTGCTAAATTATTGACTTCATGTGCTCAAGATAACGGCAGGTAAAAGTCCAGATTTACCCCCAAACTGTAGAACACTCAGGGCAGATACGGTGGATAATAAAGCAGTGACTGTATACTGTACTTCCTAAAGTATGTGACCTTTCCTGTAAAAATGCAACCGGAAAAAAACACACATTTTTAAATGAATAAATTCTCACCTTTGTTTCCGATGGGTGTGGCACTGGGTGAGACTTTATCTGTAGCTTTGCTCCAGCCTGATGTTTTGGGTGAAGTGGGGGTATCCGTCAGTCTGACGTCTATCTCCGGTGGCCTCAGTCGCACTCTGCCTTTAAAGCCGGAATCCGCAGGGGTCCCATTATTGCTGGGAAAACACAGGGATGAGAGCAGCAGTGAGGTCGAGTCTCCACAAGAGGGCAACACAACACACATTATACCAAACAGGCTGAAAAGCAAACTAAAAAGCGACTGAGGTGACCTGGAAAAGCAAAATTTAGGAATTATTTGGGAGGAAACAAGCACATTTTCTAGCCTTCTGACTAAAAAGTGGGTGTAAGGGTGTGGTAGAGCAATGCTTCAAGGGTTGACCTGTCAATCTGAAGGTTGTGGGTTCAAAACCCGGTTCCATTAAAGTTACTAATGTGGATCATTGAGCAAGACCCTCAACACTTATTGCTCCAGGGGGGCTGTATGGCCATCCACGTGTTCTAGTAAGTCGCTTTGGATAAAAACGTCTCCTAAATGACCGAATATAAATATAAAACCTTAGAAGCTTTTTATTATATGAGCAATTATAAGCAAACATGACTAAATGTTGCTAACAACGCATTCTGAACTTCCACATCATCATGTCAACTGAGATGGAAGTGTTTAGTGCATCAGATACAAAACTTTAACAGAACTACAGGATCTTCACAGGAATAAATTGAAAAATAAATCAGTCAACAGAAAAAGTTGTATCTAAATTTAAAATGATGCTGAGGCACCGAACTAAAAACTGAGGGGGTTCTCGAGCGTCTAATTTGAGCCCCTTTTAATGGATTTGATGACGTGATGGAAAGTCCACAAAGAAATCAGATTAAAAACCAAGAGGATGAAAGAAAGCCTCCTCAACCTGATCGTCGTCCTGATTCCTCCAACACCTCCAGCGGGGGTGCAGTTTTTGTTGGTTTCCACGTTAACCAGCTTGCTAATGACGGTCTTCGCTTTTTCCTTTTCGTTGTTATTCTCATTTTCTTTCTGCTTCTCCTTCATCCAACCCCCCACTTGGATTTGGACTTTGCCGTTACTTGCACCTCCCACACCCACCGTCGCGGGCTTCTCAGTTCCCGACTTGACCACAGTGATGGTGGTCGCTGACGGATTGCTGCTGCTGCTGCTGCTGCTGCTGGACTCGAAGAATCTGGAAGGAATGAGGGAGGAGACTTTTAACTGATAACAACCAAAAATCCAAAGCTCAGCAGTGAACCTAAAGTTTATAGAGCTACAAAAAAAAAAAAACTGAAATATGAAGTTAAAATTACAGTCTGATTAATTTCTCACAATTAAAGGCTGATCAATTAAATGTCATCTGTTTATGCTGATGCTTTAAACTCTAACTGTAGTATTAATGTGTATTGTGGTGTCATTTATAAACGGCTGTTACGTCCATCTAACACAAACCATCAGAGTTCACAACCCCCCCCCCCCCCCCCCCCCACACACACACACACACACACACACACACACACACACACAACGCTGTCGGACTGACACAGCTGCCATGTGCTGCCTTTTGACCCACCACTTCCTTTACCTAACCCAGAGGCAGGACCTTACAAAAACCATTAAACATTCAGAGGAAGAGCTGCATTCTGACCCCTGCTCATCTTCACCTCCCCCCGTCCCACCACCACCCCATACTGGAGGTGGAGACTACTGGTGGAATAAACAATGAAATCCCAGCCTAGATCTCCACCCTGTTCAGTGTGTAATGCAGTTGTATATACATACACACACACACACACACACACACACACCACACCACACCACACCACACCACACCATCCTCACCTGTGTCTGGCTTCTTGGTTCCTGAGAACTGCACTGCTCGGGCTTTTGTTGGACTCCACTGGAACCTTTATCTCAACGCGCTTCACCTCCACCGCCTCCGAGCGTGGGGTGGAGGGTTTACTGCGAGGGGCTGGTGTAGGAGTAAAGGAGCTTTCACTCTTGCCAACCTGCCAGCGAGAACTCGGGTTCGATGGCGTAGAGACCTTCGTGTTCGTTTCTTTCACCGTGTTCACGGGCGACTTGGGGGAAGACGTTGAGAAGATGGTGGTGATCGGTGCGACTTTGGCAGTGGGTGGAGGAACCGTGACCTGTGTGGTCTTGGTAGTTGTGTTCTTGGTAGTTGCGGGCTGGGGTGTATTCGGGTGAGTATTCGGGTGAGTATTCGGGTGAGACTTGCAGATAAAGGTGTTTGGTTCTTTTCCAGGTTTGTAGGTGCCAGAGAGAAGAATGTTGGAGCACTCGGTACATCTGTTAAACAAAAACCAGACGGGGTTCTTCACCTTATCATGAGAACACTGATCTGAACAGTTAGAACAATTAAAGAGTAAAAAAGGTTTTGTTGTTTTTTTTGCAGGATTTACAGGCACTGCCTCACACTGGACAATTTAGTATTTCTAATTTAGCCACTAGAAGGTCTTCAGATTTGGAAACTGGAGACCCTGGAGCAAACCCACACAGGTACACAGAGGGCATGCAGCTGTACACAAAAACTACATGTGTTTGTACTGGGAATAGAACCCAGGACCTTCTAGCTGTCAGGTGGGAGAACTAACCATGCCGCCACCATCCAACTGAATAAATAGGTTTTAATCAAAATGATTAAATCCAACAAGCAAATGAGGTAGAATTAGTTTCCATTTTTAAAAATTTGACTTTTTGATGCTGTGACTGAAGGATCATGTGGATTGAAGTAAATGGCACGTACTTGAAACAGTTTCGGTGGTAAAGCTTCCCATCCACCAGGTGGCGCTGTACGAGGTGGACGTGTTTGTGGCAGACGCTGCAGTTACTGCTAAATGATCCCGGTTTGTTGTTGCGTTCAGCCAACATCTCACTCTGCAAAACAAGAACGTGCAGATACACACCCATAACTGCGCCAGCATTCCAGCAGAGCTCCCCGATGACCGGTTCCACCAAAACCAGGCGGGAACAGCTTCCACTGACAGATCCACGCCGTCATTAAGTTCCTTGCGAATTTAGTTGCTAGGCAGATTTTTTTGCCTCCTCATGAAAAGTCTGAGCTACATCCACATCTGTAATGTGCAGTGTTTGTGAATCCTTCGCTGAAATCGAACTGTGGCAGAGATTTCCCTTCAAACCAATTAAATATTAACAACTTTGAAAATCTCAAAAAAGTTGTCCAAAAATAGTTTTACACTTACAGATTTCTAAGTACGAGAAAAAAATCTATTTTTTAGAAACGTTTTCTTATTTCAAGAAATTTTAACAAAACTTACTGCATTGGCAGATCATTTTTCTTGATTCCTGTACATTTTTTTAATTTGTGTGTATTTTTCTTATTTTTTTGCAGCGTGCACGCCAATTAAATCTGAAGCAACTGGCAAAAACAGAGACGTGATTTTTCACCGAGAAACCAAATCAACAAATACAGAAGGTTCACTGCACCGGATCTGTATTTAAACTGGGTATCAGGTGCCCCGTATATAAATACGTTCTAACATATTTAGAACCTGATCTGTTTTTTTTCTGTGGATTCTCTGAGCTACATGGTGCTTTTTGGTAATGCCTTCTTGTTGTCCACTTGCACTCATTTCCATTTCCATGTGCTCATCCATGAAGAACGAGGACAAAGCACAAAGACTGTACACTCTTAAAACACCTCATAATTGAATGAATCCTGTGATACACAGAGAACAAATGTACACAGGAGAAAAAGAATCAGGATCTAATTATAATTAAAGGTGTTTTTTTTTCCATTTATTTTAACCTTAACAATCCTGCTTAGACCTGGAACCCCCAAATATGGGCCTAACAACAAGGACTACAGAACGGCCCACACCTTCAGTGATCCGCAAAACTACAGAACACATGCGGTACTTGATATTACACATGTAGTAATTAATGTATTTAATTATTTGTTTTTATTTACCTTATTTTCTGTTTCTGCTTTCGGTAAACCAAACACCCTAGCTGTAACTGGCTGGTTCTTTGACCCAGAAACACGATCAGCGGGCTGGTTCTTCATCACCAGCACACGATCAGCGGGCTGGTTCTTCGTCCCCGTCAGGCGATCGCCCGGCTGGTTCTTCATCCCCGACACTTGATCGACAGGCTCCTCCGCTGGCCTCTTCACTCCGGCCAGGCCTCCAACTGCAGCACCAAGACACCACAGTTTAAGCATTTGGTGTGCGGATGTTATGTGTAGCGCACACGTATTTAAAGCATCCTACTGGGAGATCGTCCATGGAAGTAGTTGTAATACTGCGACACGTAAGTGAGAATACTGAGTCGATCAGGTACTCTGAGGGCCACCATGTCCTCTGCGTCGAGTAAGGCAGGGATGCTCAGCTCCTCCTCCGCCACTCGGAACGCCTGAAACACATGGAAATGAAGCGGTCATTAAAAAAAAAATACAACATTTTTAAAAAATTAAAAAAATAAATAAAAAATTTAATAAAATAAAATAAATAGTATGTCTGAGAAATTTATTAAATGGGAAAAATATTGATTTGTCAGAAGACAAGCAACTAAAAACAAAAAAATTATGCACTATAATCAATAAATGTATAAAAACTATAATTTGCCACACAATTCAATCTACAAATCACATGCTTTTTTAAAAAAAAAAAAAAAAAGAAATTGTCACTCTGGTGAGGGTAGCCTTCATACACATGTTTTAATGAACCCGCCTGGCACCAATAATCATGCCACAGTCAAATTTAAGAACATGGCTTTTTACAAGAGTTTAACCAGCATTTCAGCGTCCTACGCCTCAAACCTCATAGAAAAAGCTGAAGCAACAGCGGCAAGAAAGAATAAAAAATAAAAAATAAAAAAAAAGAACTCTGGTGCGGTTGCTTTTTAAGAAACCTTGCGAGGACCGAGGCTCAGTGGGGACCTGAGGCAGCATGGTGCCGGACACTGAGGTACAGTTGAACAGCGAAGGTTAATGAGGCGTGAGGCAGGAACCGAACGCTTGTTGAGCGAATCCACAGTGAACGTGGAAACAAAGAAGAAACGAGGAAGAAGGAAATTCCTTTTTTATTGAACTGAGGGGGATGTTTTGAAACGTTCTGCTGTGAAGCTGTAACCTTTTCCATTTTAATGCCGTATGCTTTGCAGAGCGAGTAAATAACATGCAACAAAGCTCCCAAGTCTGCGCCGCGCCGCGCTATAAACAGAACGGGGTTTTCATCAAACGTAGCATTTTGTGGCCGTTTTTACTCCCAGAACGCTCTTTTTTCCTCAGCATGCCTCAATAAAGGTCAGGTTTGAGAAAGGTTGTGGTTTACGGTGGCCTCGTCACAAGGCAAAAATGTTTTCCTCCAGGGACTCGTTCTATCGGTTGCGTCTTAAATTACCGGCTGCGTTCACACGGCCTCATGTGTGTGTGTGTGTGTGTGAGAGATGGTACAATACAGCAGCATCTGTTTAAAAAAAATAAAACAATGATCCAAAGGGGCGGCACGGTGGCTTAGTGGTTTAGCACGTACGCCTCTCAGCGCTAGGGATTCCCGGTTCGAATCCCCATCTGGGTGGAGTTTCCATGTTCTCCCCGTGTCTGCGTGGGTTTCCTCCGGGTTCTCCGGTTTCCTCCCACAGTCTAAAAACATGGATCAAGTCAATTGAATTCTCCAAATCGCCCCATATAGAGTGTGTCTGTGTGAGTGAGTGTGTGCCCAGCGATGGATTGACACCCTGTCCTGGGTGTATCTGCCCAGCGCCCGAAACGTTCTCCCCTGGATGGGCATGGGGAACCCCACCGCGACCCAAATAGAGGATAAAGCGGGAGATAATGAATGAATGAATGAATGAATGAATGATCCAAAGGGGGAAAAAAATGGTTGGATGAGGTGGACGATGGATGAAAAGTTTGTTTAAGGACAACTTCCATTCTATGATTTGTGGAATCTTGGCACTTTGGCATGTTCTCCAGAAAAGGTTTCATTTCACACCACCACGCTGAAGCGACTCAGTTCAGATCATTTCGAGTGTGTCGTCCAATACCAACGAGCATCCGGATTTTGGTCATGGGACTTGAATGAGACCTGAACGACTGATGAGGGAATACGGGGAGTTCTGATTGGATCGCGTCGAGGCCGAGTTAAGTGGAACCGCTGAGTTACTGGCCGCGTCTCAAACCCATGATTCCACGCAGCTGGTTAGATCTTGAACAACTGCCCGAATGCAAAACGAGGAGCCAAGAGAAATAAAGAGACAGGAAATTCTTCGAGGCACTTCTGTGTTCAGAACATTAACAGTGAAGCTTTTAATGACCTTATATGGTGAGCGGTATGTGGACACCACGCAGAATGATTGATCTCAGACTCATTATTAGGGGTAATGACCACACCACTGTATACAGCGTTTGGTAAAAGAACACGAGATCATTCGGCATGAACGAGTAAGATCCAAAGACATGGTTTAAAAACAACCTCGGCAACATGTCCACCTCAGTCGGTTTACCTCAGAAAGCGGCTGCTGGATAACGAGGTCCACCACAGCATCCCTACAGCAATGAGGGTTAAGGGCCTTACTCATGGACCAACACTGGTACATCTTATTATATGGGTGGCATGGTGGTGTAGTGGTGGGCCTGTTTGTCTCTCAGGGGGTCGAAATCAAATCCTGACCTGGGTGAAGTTTCCATGTTCTCGTGGGTTTCCTTCAGGTTTCCTCCCACAGTCCAAAAACATGGACCCAAAGTGAATTGGCTGCTCTTAATTCATTCATTATCTCCCGCTTTATCCTCTATTAGGGTCGCGGTGGGGTTCCCCATGCCCATCCAGGGGAGAACGTTTCGGGCGCTGGGCAGATACACCCAGGACAGGGCGCCAATCCATCGCTGGGCACACACTCACTCACACAGACACACTCTATATGGGCAATTTGGAGAATTCAATTGACTTGATCCATGTTTTTGGACTGTGGGAGGAAACCGGAGAACCCGGAGGAAACCCACGCGGACACGGGGAGAACATGGAAACTCCACCTAGATGGGGATTCGAACCGGGAATCCCTAGCGCTGAGAGGCGAACGTGCTAACCACTAAGCCACCTGCTCTTAATTGCCCCTCTATATTGTGTGTGAGTGAATGAGTGTATGCCCACCAACAGACTGGCGCCCTCTCCTGGGTATCTGCCCAGCACCTGCATCTGCATGTTCTGCCCTGGATAGGCATGGGGAACCCCCCTGACATCCCTATTGGAAGATTAAGTGGAACATAAAGGACGGATGGTTCTTATTATCAAAACATGGATTTGTTTTAATAATTAAATGTTGTTTGAAGTCTTGCCCAGCGATGGATTGGCGCCCTGTCCTGGGTCTATCTGCCCAGCGCCCGAGATGTTCTCCCCTGGATGGGCATGGGGAACCCCACCGCGACCCTAATAGAGGATAAAGCGGGAGATAATGAATGAATGAATGTTTGAAGTCTTGAATCCCATAAACATCACAAGGTCATGCTGCCCTCGTCAGACGCTTCCTTTTTAACACTCATTATATTTGACCTGCTATGTAACGCAAACAAAACCCTTTATCTGCCTTCGTGCTTCACATCGCCACACCTGCCTCGTATTCAAAAAAGTAAAGGGAAACAAAGAAAGCGCTAAACAAATTAGATGTTTAGACCAGTTACAAAGCTGCGGAACGTTTAAAAGGGCAGGAATGCGGCGAATCGTGTACAAAGGCTTCCGAACGTGAACCAGAACATTCAACCATCTCGCAAAGGAAAAGGAAAAAGTCGGAGTGGAACATGTCCTCACCTGCACGCTGTGCAAACACAACCCACACAGCGGATCGGCAGCAGGGCTCGGCGATGTGGATCGGCACGATAAACCACCGTACACTTTCATTTTCATTTACCAGAAGAATGAAAGGGAGAAGACCACTAACGATAATAATTACTTAAGCATGACCTCCACATCGGTCATTGCCTGCAGCATGAGAAAGTCAACATGAAAATGTCCAGCACACACCGAGGGTGAAGTCTTAAACTCTTAAACTCGGGCTGTTTATTTTATACGGTCTCATTTCAGAGCATCTCCATCTGAACAGAACCAGTTTAAGGTTCCGCACATCACTGAACCTGCTGATCAAAGTTCAGTGCTTTCTATGAGCATTGTTATTCTTTGATGTACTGTACTGTATCTATGTATTTTTGGAAATGAGCCCAGCGTGTAGTCTCGGTTCTACAGTGGTATCGGTTCTGGGTAGCACCGCAGGTTTGTATCGAGGTATGAAGTGGATAAGATCGCAATCTTAACTTTATCGTAGGTTGATGTTTGTATATATGTGTTAATTCCCATCTCACATTCCACATCCGAATAAAATGTTGGTAGTGAATAAGAACGAGACAAAATCAAAACAGGCAGAGCTCTCGGGAGGGCAGAGGGCAGGTGTAAAATTCACAAAACAAAGTGATTAAATGATCCATTTTGCCTACAAAGGAATTTTTAACCCATTTGTGCTGTGAAACAAACACAGGGCAGTCATAGGCTTTACAACCTGAAGGTCTCTGGATCGATTCCCAGTCCCAGGTACTACAGCTGAAGTGCCCTGCGGCAAGGGGGGGGGGGGGGGCGCAGCTTCGAATAACAATCAGGTTTGATGAATTTACAGTATAGTTGGTTTTCTCCATGGCTTCTGACTTGTGGTGTTCTCATTTGTAAGTCGCTTTGGATAAAAGCGTCTGCTAAATGACTAAATGTAATGTAAATGTAAGGCACCTAACCCCAATTGCCCCCTGGGCACCGTGTACAGGGCTGCCCACCGCTCAGGGCACATGTAAATCAGACTTTAAATCTTTTGGTGGAACCTCCTGCAGGAGCATCAGTGAGCTTCCTCACATCCTCGGTTCCACCTCCACTCTGACACCAGTGAAGGATCGACCACAGTGATGCCGCAGGTAACAATATTGATTAATAGACCAAATAATAACCTTTCATAAACAGAAGTAAAATTCTACACTGATAAGGAAAGTATGTCAGCATCGGCATTGCTGCTGGAAAAACGCACCAAATCAACTTTCCAATTCATCCATATGGCGTTTCACTTGGGTTTAAAGTCCTGACCTCTCCACGGTGTCTTCACATTGAACTTATTAAACCATGAAACCTAAAATGACCTCAAATTACACACAAGCCCTCGACCTCATTCACCACAACACCCAACCACACGTTCCAAAGGACTCAAACCTAGTACAGTAGTGTCAGCGTTTTAGTTCTCAGATTGAGGAACTTCCACCTGGCGTCATGGCCTGGCTACATTTTGAAATCAACTGTTCAGGTCATGAGATTCTGGAAATGAGGTCACACAAACGTTTGTCATGTCGTATTGTGTTTGTAACAGAAAATAAACACAATGCGTCAGACGCCAACACCAAGCATCAGACGGACCAGGTCTGTGGAGAACCTGAAAAAGTTCTACAACTTGCCCTTTAGTGTTTATAAGCAACATGAGGGTCATGGAGGCAGTTTTCGCTTCATTTTTTGCTAAAACTGAAGATGAAAAATAATCCATTTATTTGGCAGAACAGTGCAAGTACAAAGAACCATTTAGGAAAAAGGTTCTACAAAATAGTTCCTTAGAACAATAGTAACCAATGCTTTACCCTCAGATGAACCCTGAATGATCATAGTGAACTTAATATGAACATAAGTCCACAAGTCTATAAACCAAGGTTTTTTTGGGTAATTGAAACTAGTACTTACACGGTACCGCTTGTACCAAAACCAGTACCTACATGATACAGCTGGTACCAAAAACAGTACCCACATGACACAGCAGGTATCAAAACCAGTACCCACATGATATAGCTGGTACCAAAACCAATACCCACCAGCGGTACCAAAACCAGTACCCACATGATACAGCTGGTACCAAAACCAGTACCCACATGATACAGCTGGTACCAAAACCAGTACCCACATGATACAGCTGGTACCAAAACCATACCCACATGATACAGCTGGTACCAAAACCAGTAGCCAAATGATACAGCTGGTACATAAACCAGTACCCACCATCGGTACCTAAACCAGTACCCACATGATACAGCTGGTACCAAAACCAGTACCCACATGATACAGCTGGTACCAAAACCAGTACCCACCATCGGTACCTAAACCAGTACCCACATGATACAGCTGGTACCAAAACCAGTACCCACGTGATACAGCTGGTACATAAACCAGTACCCACATGATACAGCTGGTACATAAACCAATACCCACCAGCGGTACCTAAACCAGTACTCACATGACACAGCAGGTATCAAAACCAGTACTCACATGATACAGCTGGTACATAAACCAGTACCCACATGATATAGCTGGTACCAAAACCAATACCCACCAGCGGTACCAAAACCAGTACCCACCAGCGGTACCAAAACCAGTACCCACATGATATAGCTGGTACCAAAACCAGTACTCACATGATACAGCTGGTACATAAACCAGTACCCACGTGATACAGCTGGTACATAAACCAGTACCCACATGATACAGCAGGTATCAAAACAAGTACCCACATGATATAGCTGGTACCAAAACCAGTACTCACATGATACAGCTGGTACATAAACCAGTACCCACGTGATACAGCTGGTACAAAAACCAATACCCACGTGATACAGCTGGTACCAAAACCAGTACTCACATGATACAGCTGGTACATAAACCAGTACCCACATGATACAGCTGGTACCAAAACCAATACCCACCAGCGGTACCTAAACCAGTACCCACATGATACAGCTGGCACATAAACCAGTACCCACATGATACAGCTGGCACATAAACCAGTACCTACATGGTACAGCTAGTACATAAACCAGTACCCACGTGGTACCTCTTGTCTTGCGTTTTCAGAGCATGATGTTTGTATTTGTCATACACTCGATTGCAACATGGCTTTTAAATCCCATTAATCTCAGCATATTATTTGGAAACACGCGTCTTAAGGAAACGTTTCAGTTCTTTATCAGTTCATTAAAAACAAAAGGATTTTCGGTTCTTACCAGGTGGTTGTTGTCATAAACGTTTTCTTTGCTCAGGGAGTCAAAGTCTCTGCAATAAAGTAATAGGAAGCAGATGTTATTAGACTGAAAAACTGCAAAACATTAAGAACGCGTTCCGACTGGACGCTGCTGCTGTTATTTAAGCAAAAAAATAATAAATAAAACGACTAATAAGCCTCGGACCGGTGCGCCGGGCTGGAGCTCACATTAAGTCGGGTCTGTGTTTGTGGATGAGGGCGCAGAACGCCAGCCCGTCTCTGAACGACGTGGTCATGTTCGTAATGGCTACATCTCTGTAACCCTCACACTGGATCCTGCACCACTGCTGAAGCGCCTTCACTGCCGCCATCACCGCCGCCGAGCCCCGCAGACCTGCCGCTCATCCACCGCCTGCAGTCGCCTTCGAGCTGCGCGCTTCTCTGAACAACAACGCGCACTGAGCCGCGCGGCCGCCGCCGCAAACTTTTTTGAAGGCGGTGTTGTTGATGGGAGGAGCCACAAGGGGGCGGAGTTTACACCGTTAAAATAACGAGTGCCCTCCCTGTAGCCTACGGGACCTTAGTGCACTAGTTTTATGTACTTGTACTAGTGTTGAACAACTAGTACTATTCATTCATTCATTCATTATCTCCCGCTTTATCCTCTATTAGGGTCGCGGGGGGGGGTTCCCCATGCCCATCCAGGGGAGAACGTTTCGGGCGCTGGGCAGATAGACCCAGGACAGGGCGCCAATCCATCGCTGGGCACACACTCACTCACTCACACACACACTCTATATGAGGCAATTTGGAGAATTCCATTGACTTGATCCATGTTTTTGGACTGTGGGAGGAAACAGGAGAACCCGGAGGAAACCCACACGGACACGGGGAGAACATGGAAACTCCACCCAGATTGGGATTCGAACCGGGAATCCCTAGCGCTGAGAGGAGAACGTGCTAAACCACTAAGCCACCGTGCCACCCCTAGTACTATTTATTCATTCATTATCTTTCGCTTTATCCTCTATTAGGGTCGCGGGGGGAGGGGGGGTCCAGGGGAGAACGCTGGGCAGATACACCCATCGCTGGGCACACACTCACTCACACACACACACTCTATATGGGGCAATTTGGAGAACTCAATTGAGTTGATCCATGAGGGGGGTCCCAACCTTTCTGGAAAGGCTGAATGTGCACAAATTAAAATCGTATATTATTTAGAGACAGGTGGCAGAGTGGTTAGCACATCCACCTCTCAGCGATGGGGATCCAGGTTCCATGTTCTCCCCGTGTCCGCGTGGGTTCCCTCCGGGTTCTCCGGTTTCCTCCCACAGTCCAAAAACATGGATTTAAGGTATATTGGCTGCCCCCATCTCAAATTGCTCTCATATAGTCTATGTGTATCTGTCTGTGTGAGTGAGCATGTGCGCAGCCCTGTCCTAAACGTTCTCACTAGGCATGAGGTATGGGACATTGGGACATGGGGAATGCCCCCCTGTCAGTACCTAGCATATGATTAAGCAGAAGATAAGATGAGGGCGGCACGATGGCTTAGTGGTTGGCATGTTCTCCTCTCAGCGTTAGGGATTCCCATGTCCTCCCCGTGTACGTGTGGGTTTCCTCCGGGTTCTCCGGTTTCCTCCCACAGTCCAAAAACATGGATCAAGTCAATTAAGTTCCCATATAGAGTGTGTCTGTGTGAGTGAGTGTGTGCCCAGCGATAGATTGACGCCCTGGTGTATCTGCCCAGCGCCTGAAACGTTCTCCCCTGGATGGGCATGGGGAACCCCCCCCCTGCGACCCTAATATAGATAATGGATGGATGGATAATAAGAGATTATTTTAAGACTGGAATGTCTGCTTTGTAAACTGTATGACGCGTTTTCATTGTATTATCAAAGGGAAAGAGACGGACTGAATTCCCCTAGACTTTGAGGACTGGGATATTTCCTGCCCACCTCCATGTGCATCTTAACCTCGATGGAAAACACTGACGGTGATAAGAATGGTGTGTTTGTTGGTTTAACTTTGAAATGAAGTGATTACGAGTAAACATTACCATCATAAGGACATTGCTCATAACTGGGCGTGAGTGGAGGGGAAACTCGCGCTGCCGGTCTTGTTTCGTCTTGCTGAGTCACATTGGCCTACAGGCACATACAATAGAGCGTGAGCCTAACAACTAATTCTCTACCACCACACATTCGGAACATAGACTCACCGTCACTATTCATGTCCTCACTAAAAACCCATCTTTTTAAAATTGCATATGCCCTATGATTGTTTTATTCTGTCTTCTTTTATCTTTACTTGTTTTAATGTTGTCATAATTTATCTTTTAACGCCTATTGTAAACTGTAAGGTGTCCTTGAGTTTCAGAAAGGCGCCTATGAAATAAAATGTATTATTATTATTATTATTATTATTATTATTAACAGGGGCACGGTGGCTTAGTGGTTAGCACGTTCGCCTCTCAGCGCTAGGGATTCCCGGTTCGAATCCCCATCTGGGTGGAGTTTCCATGTTCTCCCCGTGTCCGTGTGGGTTTCCTCCGGGTTCTCCGGTTTCCTCCCACAGTCCAAAAACATGGATCAAGTTAATTGAGTTCACTAAATTGCCCCATATAGAGTGTGTTTGAGTGTGTGAGTGTGTACCCAGCGATGGATTGGCACCCTGTCCTGGGTGTATCTGCCCAGCGCCCGAGACGTTCTCCCCTGGATGGGTATGGGGAACCCCACCGCGACCCTAATAGAGGATAAAGCGGGAGATAATGAATGAATGAATGAATTATTAACAGGGGCGGCACGGTGGCTTAGTGGTTAGCACGTTCGCCTCTCAGCGCTAGGGATTCCCGGTTCAAATCCCCATCTGGGTGGAGTTTCCATGTTCTCTCCATGTCTGTGTGGGTTTCCTCCGGGTTCTCCGGTTTCCTCCCACAGTCCAAAAACATGGATCAAGTCAATTAAATTCACAAAATTGCCCCATATAGAGTGTGTCTGTGTGAGTGAGTGTGTGCCCAGCGATAGATTGGCACCCTGTCCTGGGTGTATCTGCCCAGCGCCCGAGACGTTCTCCCCTGGATGGGCATGGGGAACCCCACCGCGACCCTCATAGAGGATAAAGCGGGAGATAATGAATGAATGAATGAATGATCTATATTATTAGGTTCATTTATTGCGCGGCACGGTGGCTTAGTGGTTAGTATGTTCTCCTCTCAGTACTAGGGATTCTTGGTTCGAATCCCAATCTGAGTGAAGTTTCCATGTTCTCCCCGTGTCTGCGTGGGTTTCCTCCGGGTTCTCCGGTTTCCTCCCACAGTCCAAAAACATGGATCAAGTCAATTGAATTCACAAAATTGCCCCATATAGAGTGTGTCTGTGTGAGTGAGTGTGTGCCCAGCGATGGATTGGCACCCTGTCCTGGGAGTATCTGCCCAGCGCCCGAGACACTCTCCCCTGGATGGGCATGGGGAACCCCACCGCGACCCTAATAGAGGATAAAGTGGGAGATAATGAAAGAATGAATGAATGATTAACAGGACTTCACGTTTCCATATCCTGCACACTTAATCACCTAATGATGCAAGAGTTCACCTTAAAAGTCTCTATATGACATCATAATGTGATCATTTTAAACTCTCAGGATACGAGTACGTTGGGTTCACTGCTGTGATTGAATTGGGGTTTCTTGGGTGTTTTGACTCGTCTGGCTCCAGTCGTTACCTGTTAGCGGGTAATTAACCCAACGCAAGGCTTATTGCTGTTCTGTCTCGATTGCTGGGAAACAGCACGAGGGAAGTGGCTCAGTGTTTTAAATACTGACAGATGTGAGAGGGACACAGCTGGGCGTTAAGTTTAACCTTTAAGTATAAGATATGAAACCAAGGTGTAAACAAAGATGTTATAGACAATCATTATGACTCAGACAGGGTTTTAAAGTGTTCCTGGTATGTAGGAAGTAATCCAGAGCGAGTGTAATACACAGCCGTGTGGTAATTACCGATTCTGGTGTTTGGTGGATGGAAATCCTTGGCTGAGAATAAAAGGTCTATTTTATACCTAGAGTCGTCTGTGGGGTTGATGTCAGGACTTGTGCACTTGGAGATGTTGTACCTGTTACAGAAATATATACAGTAACATATGGAATAGCCCCACCCACTCATTCACTTAATGGCTAAAGAGCATTTCTGGGGTCAGACACTGATGTTGGAGCAGAGCTCCTGGTTCACAGCCTCCATTCTCACAAATCCCAATGGTTTTCAGTTGGGTTGTGGTCATCATTCTGTGAGAGTCAGGTAAAATATTCCAAATAAAAGTTCCGCAGTGTGCGCCGGGGTAAAACAGGCCTTCCCTAAACTGTTTTCACAAAGCCAGAAGTCATAACTAGGTGTTTGATTTTGCAGACGTGCATGTTCTTAAGTTTCCGACCAACGATGTCGTTGGGACGGTTTGTATTTTTAATAGTTTGCAGTTTTGAGTTTGACCCAGTTTTTTTTGTCTCAGAGTGGAAAAAGGGGTTGTTCGCACTCAGACAAATTTTCAGCCGATTAATAATAACTATGGGCCTGTAACGGGAATAACCTGAAAAAAATGCAAAGCCACGGATTTAGAGAACTGGAATGAGGGCATTTGAGTAACCCCCCCCCCCCCCCCCACGCCTCTTTATTTTCACACATCATTGCTACTGTACTCTGAACACAGGCTTACACGCCTCAGTAAAACCATTTTAAAACCAAAAAAAACTACTTTGCCTTTTTCTATTCTTGTAGAAAGTCTTTCCATAACTTTAGAACAGTGTGTGTGTGTGGTTGAAGGGGGTGCAGTTGGAAACGTGTGTGTGTGTGTGCGGTTTTTATGAAAATGTTTTCCACTCCAGTTTACTCAATAGTGCATTTGTTTCTCTTGTGTCGGTTCTTGACAGCTATTCCGTGGGATTAAGGTTAGGTGAGGTCACTGCTGCCTCCACAACAAACCACAGAGACTCCGACGTGTTAGGAGCTCTGCGGAGGTATTCAGACATTCCCCCTCTTTAGGCCCCCCATTATTATGGGATGGCAGGCTATATGTCGGTCAGCCACACTGTGGGCACGGAGACATTTGGGTTGCATTTACCTTAAAGCACAGAAAGTACAGAACTGCGCTTTAAAACGGACCACCGTGAAATTTATGATGTAAATAATGTCACTGCATTATCCTTTTTTCAATGGAATTGGTTCCAAAACCTCAAGTATTGAAATCAGCTGAGGTCTGGCCTGAGGGTCAGCTTTGATAGAGCACCCAAGGGTCCACATTTGTAACTTTGGCTCCAACTATTTAGCTACAAAACCAATGGAAGTGTTGAAATGACAGAACTCCCACACCGGCCTTGGCCACCAAAAAATATTTGTTGCTAAATATTAGAAAAATCTTGACCTCAACACGGTTACAAAATTAGCATTCGCATTTATTAAGGACCGAGAGAAGCACCTGAAAGCTCACAGAAAACATTTGCGCAAACCAAACTACACAGATTCACAAAAATACTGAGGCGTTTCCATGACGCACAAGAAGATCTCCTAAAATCAGATTAAAAGCAGAATACAGTACGTACAGAATCTCTTAACGTTTGGAGCAGACTGTCAAGAATTGGAACATAAAGGACTGATCCGAGATCAGAAAGCAACGTTACATTCGTGGGTTTTCAGCCTGTATATCATAAAGCACATTTCAAAAGGCCTCATGCATCACCACAGCTTTTTCAAAACGCTCTCTAAAGCTATTCGTTATTTTGAAGTAGAACGAATCATTCGATTTAAAGTTCGACATTCGGTTCGATTGTGATCGTAATGCGGCGGGTTGTGGAGGCCACAGAACGGAACGCATCCACAGCAGGTTCCGTCAGTCGGAAAGCATCGTAAGGCACGAGATGTAAAGCAGGACATCCATGGCGTCGGCACAGTCTGCGGGTTAATGCTGCGATTCTGAAACCGTTTCTAAATTGAAATAGATCACATCTGCTTTTAGAACGGGCAGCTCCGCCTGAGCGTCTCCACGGGCCTCGACCCGACTGCAAGCCAGCGACCGGGATGCGCAAACATGCAGCGTTGGTACCGTCAGTGTTCTACATTCCAGTGCAAGTCAGCAGAATTCGGGTTATGTTCACATTGCAGGGCAAAACAATCCGGGTTCCGTCTCTCAGAGTTCTATATGAAGAGCTGGTTCAGCATGTTCACACCAGGCGCTTGAATGAGGGCGTCGTTTTAGGTTTCACAGACCATCATAACCGTTAACGTTCATTAAAACTGAAATCGACGCCGGATACGGAAACATTTAAAGATTTTTACAACACTGATGCTGGGATGATGGAAACGTGGGACGAAAGGAGAGCCTGGGTTTCCCCACAGAGACGGTTTGGGACTGTTCTGTGTGAAATTTGCATGTTCTCCCTGTGTGTGCATTGGTGTTTTCCAAGGAGCAACCTCAGCACGGTCCCTGCAGTGTGAGCGTAGCCATATCGCTATTATTTAGAGTCGGTAATTTTTTAAAATCACAAAATCACAACAAGCAGCCTGGGAGAAAAAAAAAAAAAATAAATAAAGGTTTTAAGTCGATGCAGCTGAATTCTCTATAAAATCGCAGCCAGTTGGTCCTCAGGCATCTTTGTTGTATAAAGCCTATTGCACCTCCCCGTGTCACTAAATAGCTCTTTTCGGGTGATCGTCTGCTCCAAAGTATGAATACATTCAGTTGAAGGAAACAAAAGCCTGTCTGAGATGAGGAAACCCGACGGTCGAGCCGATCGGATTCACCATTCTGCATTAAATTATCCACGAGAGACCATCAAGCACACGTCCAATCAGCACGCAAGGATACCCGAGCGATCCGTCCAGGTCCGGTTACGTCCAGCTGATGGTGAAGTTTCGGCTGAGGTTCAGACCCAGGTTGTCCACGATCAGGACCTACGGACAGAGAGACACCAGTGGTAGGAGACATTCGAACGTTTTCACGGCGATCACTCGGAACTTTGTAGGATGCCCAACCTGACGGGTGAAACTAAACACGGCTTCCTCAGAGTTCACCACAACACTGCTCGGCTGCTTTGGAACGCCGTAGAAGGAAACCGTCTCCACGGTGATGTACGTGGCCTCTACGTCAGTGTGCACCACCTCCGAGGTCAGCGTGTTCTGCGAAACGAGGGGAAAGGAGATGAGCGTTCCGCAGGAGGTTCCGTTTCAATGAAGGAACATTCCAGTGTTTTCATGGACAGCTTGTTTTTTTTTTTTTTTTTAAAATAATATTAAAATAGCCCAGCGATGGATTGGCACCCTGTCCTGGGTCTATCTGCCCAGCGCCCGAGATGTTCTCCCCTGGATGGGCATGGGGAACCCCACCGCGACCCTAATAGAGGATAAAGCGGGAGATAATGAATGAATGAATATTAAAATATTACCGTATTTTCCCGACTATAAAAGCCTAAAGCACCTAAAAGCCTAAAAATTTCCCAGAAATCGGACGTGCGCCTTATATGTGTACTGAGTTCCAAAGTCTATAAAAGTATTGTTGTGCGACCGGGTGGTTTTTGTCCCCACATCGCCGCCCTGCTGATCTGTGACTCCATGTGCGCTCATCTCACAGAAAAGCCGAGTGAAGAAAATGAATTCGGAGCTTGCCGTCATTCCGGGAGGATTAAATAAAGAACTCCGACCGCTGGACATTGGCGTAAACGGGGTGTTTAAAGTAAAGTCGCGGGCGATGGATGATAGACGGAGAACACACGTTTACTAAAACTCGGGAGGCGGCGGCGGGGCGAGTTACGCCACCGTCTGTGAATGGATTGTGGACGCCTGGGCTGAGGGTTCTGCCGTGACCGTCGTCCGAGCTTTCACGAAAGCCGGCATCGTCGCCGAACGGCCGCCCGGTGACGGGACGGACTCGGACATCGATGAGAGGGAACACCGGAGCGCTCGATAGAGAACCAGCTTTTTAATTCAGACACAGAAGACAAGGACGCTGATGGATTTGTGGGAGAAGAGAGATTAAAATAATATGTGTTTTATCAAGTAGTAGAATAAACTTCAATTATAAATCAGCGTTTTACATCCTTTACTTTTCTTGTAGATCGTATGTTTTAGCGAGTGCCTTATAATACGCTGCCGTACAGAATAAGTACCGTACAGAAATAGAGTCCCTAATTCAGACTGCGACTTATAGTACGGTGCGCCTTATACGTGGCTCAAATACAGAAATAGACCCCGTAATTCAGACTGCGCCTTATGGTCCGGAAAATACAGTATATTAAATATGTAAAACTCTCAGAACAGGCAGCTTGAGAAAGTTTGGGAAAAACATTTGAATTGCATTTTATAAAATCATGACTTCAGCTCAGCTCAGCCTTGAGAACGCAGTACGCTCATCGGACGCCATTCTTCGTGCTGACATCACAGTACAGCTCAGCTTACAGAGTCAGCACCAATTAACATAGCACCCTAATTCAATGTGATCTAATTCAGGACACGGGGTTCCTTTTAACTATCCAATTCATATTTTATGTTTTAAAGTTCATTAAGTGGTTAGCATGTCCCCCTCGCAGCACGGGAGTTCCAGGTTCGAATCCCGATCTGGGTCCATGTTCTCCCTGTATCCGTGTGCGTTTCCCCTCTCCACAGTCCAAAAACACGGATTCAAGGTGCACTGCCCCTATATAGGGTGTATGTGAGTGAGTGTGTGCCCTGCGATGATCTGCCCAGCACCCAAAACGTTCCCCACTGGGTGGGCATGGACACCAGACCCCACCCTCCACCCCAACAAAGGATTAAGAGGAGATGACGGGTGGATGGATGGATGGAAGTTCAGTAGGTGGTTTTTCAAACCTGTTTGAGGCGGAACGTGATGTAGGCGTATTTGTCGTTCTCGAAGGTGTCGAGCGTCTCTCCATCGTCCCAGAATAGATCTCCTTCGGCCTCCCCGTCTTTACTCAGACAGACGATCAGGTGCAGCGGCTGCCCACTGCTCACCCACAAGGTGGTGTTGGGTCTCTGAATCGAACGAACACAGATGACAGGGCAATAAATTCATGATCAGCTCATCTGAGCACAGAGATGGACTTTGTAGTTCCACCATCACAGGCTGTAGTCCATCGGTGGAGGATTCCCAGCGCAGGGACACGGTGGTGATCGTGTAGCGCTGATAATAAACTAGGGGTGAGCTGCAATATTCGATTCGGAGAACCGTAGTCGACTATGAACCTCATAGTCGAATGTACCATTTTGACCACATGGGGGCACCCATGGCTGCTGCTAAGCATTAGTTTTTACATGAAATGTCTTTGTTTTCGTTATATATATATATATATATATATATATATATATATATATATATATATATATATATATATAGATAGAGCCTTGTGTCAAATAAAATAAAAAAAATTTCTGTTAATATTTTTTTTTAAATGATGTGTGCGCTTTAACAATAGGCTACACATTAATAAAGCTCCCCCTGCAGTTAGTTGCACATTCCAAATGAACAGTAAAATATTTTTAAAAATCTTTTTTAAAAACTACGCTTATAGCGCCATCTTGTGGTGAAATTTTAACTGATTCGACTATCAGTCGACTATAGGGAAAATCTGACGAATCAGATTGGACTATGAAAATCCTTAGTTGAAGACACCCCTATTATAAACAGAATCTGATCACATGCATCTCTGAGTCGGAGTACCTGAGTCGGAACGATGGCTCCTTCCCTGAGATGCAGATTAATTTTATCCAGCGGAGCATGGAGCTCGACCTTCTCACCTTTGCTCTCCAGAACGTCACCCTGGTTTCACACACAAACGCACAACAATGGCGAAACTCGTCGCTTTAAGACACAGACGACGTTCGACAAAGAACTCAAAAGGTTCTCACCGTGTAAAAATCGTACCAGCGGCCGGCGGGCAAATAGCCGACCACGTGATCTACACCAGGCTCTAAAACGGGGGTCACCAGCAAACTCTTACCCCAAAGAAACTGCCTGTCCACGTCGTAAGTCTTCTGATCTGTGGGGAATCTAGAAGACAGCGGGTGAATTGACTCGGCCGAACACTTTCACATTAAGAGTGTTGTATCCTGCAGCTAAGCGAGCTTCAGGATAATTAAATCCTGATTTAAGTCCGGAATAATCAAGTGGGGAAATAATTAACCGATAATCAATCACTATGATCGCATGAGGTGCTCATTTACATCACTGTAATGTCAGATGATGAGCTCAGCAGTGGGGTTCTGTGTTTATAGTTAAGAGCTTTACACAGAATTAAATAAAACATTAAGGTAAGTTACATTTAATAAGATCACATCTGTATTTAACCCTCAGAAGATCCCTAAAAAATTAACAGATTAAATATAAATACATTGGCTTAGATTTTTATAAACCCGTATTATTCAAAACACTGAACAATTTAATACTTTTTTATAACAGCTAACACTCAAAGTCATTATTTTTTCACACACACCTCATTATCAATCAGGACACAGACATATTTATATATATTTTAACACAGACAAACCCCATTATCCAAAAACACTCTCGCAAAAAAGGGAGCAGTCACCCTCGCAGTAAAAAAAATAAAATAAATAAATAAATAATAATAATAATAATAATAATAATAATAATAACAATAATAAAAAAAAAAAAAATAAAATAAATAATAATAATTATTATTAAAGAAAAGGAAAGATATCAGCTTACTCAAAAAACAGAGGTCTGGCCACGGTGTGTCCACTGACGTGAGCGTGATGGAAGAGCGTGTAGAGAAGCGGAAAGAGGCTGTACCGGATCAGAAGAGCATCCTTCATGGCTTTTCGAGCAGCTGGACTGAAGACGGTCGGATCCTGAGCCTGAATGGATTTAACATCAGAAGCAGACAAGAATGTTATAAATACAATGATATACATACACGTTATATACTAGGGCTGTATTCAACTACAGATTTTCGTAGTCGAATCTGATTCGTCAGATTTTCCCTATAGTCGACTGATAGTCGAATCAGTTAAAGTTTCACCACAAGATGGCGCTATAAGCATAGTTTTTAAAAAAGATTTTTTTTTATATTTTACTTGTTTTTCTAACAAAAGAAAGCCTTTTTTTTGTTTTTCTTTTTTTTTCTAGAAATTATGATGATTTTATTTGACAAAAGGCTATATATATATATATATATATATAGCAAAAACAAAGACATTTCATGTAAAAAATAATGCTTAGCAGCAGCCATGGGCGCCCCCATGTGGTCAAAATGGTACATTCGACTATGAGGTTCATAGTCGACTACGGTTCTCCAAATCGAATCAGCGAATATTGCAGCTCACCCCTATTATATACACAAGGAATGTGGTGTGGTGGACATTGTCTCTAGTATTAAACACAGAATAATTATACAATAAACAGATCAATAATACAGTTTATATATACATGCAGACTTTAAGTTTACAATATAATAGACTAACATATGTGCAGTAGTTGTAGTATTGAGAGTATTTTTTGAGTATTTATGATCGCGAATTCTTGGGGAAAGAAAAAAAAAAACCCAACAAGAGAACATTTTCCAGAATGTTTAAATTAATATTATTCTATATGAAGAACAGTATTGGGATTCAAACATGCGCGAAATGAGAGGGCCAACCACAATCCTCATTCATTTATTATCTTCCACTTTATCCTAAAAAAATTAGGGTCGCGGGGGGGTTCCCCATGCCCATCCAGGGGAGAACGTCTCGGGCGCTGGGCAGATAGACCCAGGACAGGACGCCAATCTATCGCTGGGCACACACTCACTCACACAGACACACTCTATATGGGGCAATTTGGAGAACTCAATTGACTTGATCCATGTTTTTGGACTGTGGGAGGAAACCGGAGAACCCGGAGGAAACCCACACGGACACGGGGAGAACATGGAAACTCCACCCAGATGGGGATTCGAACCGGGAATCCCTAGCGCTGAGAGGAGAACATGCCAACCACTAAGCCACCGTGCCGCCCCCTATCACAATCGACATACTAATTCATCCCAAAGGTGTTTGAAAAGGATTTGAGGTGAGGGCTCTGAGTGGAACAGAGACACATGCTGGAATAAGAGGACCCTTCCCCAAACTGTTTATTCTGGGATGCCACAGGAGGGTGAGTATATCTGCCTCCCACCAGAGGAGAACATGGCTCTCCATTAGTTTCAGACTTCCTCACATGAAACTCAGAGATTGTGCTGGTCCTTCCTTCCTGCTGCTGTTCTAAGCTGAGCAGCAGGAACTCTGAGTTCTAATCTAGCGCTTCTGTAGAACGTGGCTAATTCTGTGCAAAACGAGGTGACGGGATGACACCAGCTGATTGTCTGACCTGCGATTCTTTGGTATTGTGGTTCCTGGTGAAGGGGTAGAAGGCTCCCAGCTGAGTCCAGCGAACACACAGCTCCTCAGTGGTGTTCTCCGAAAAGCCACAGATGTCGGCTCCCACCAGCGGAACCCCCAAGAGGTTAAAAGTCAGCATGCCTGGGTGGAGGGAAGCCAAATATGAAGTCAGGGGGATTCGTCACAGTGATGACCAATGTGTTTACAATAGTTCAGATAAACACCAAACGAGGGAATTAAAATGCACTGAAATAAAACAGACGCATTTAAAAGATTAAATTCATTCATTCATTATCTCCCGCTTTATCCTCTATTAGGGTCGCGGTGGGGTTCCCCATGCCCATCCAGGGGAGAACGTCTTGGGAGCTGGGCAGATACACCCAGGACAGGGCGCCAATCCATCGCTGGGCACACACTCACTCACACAGACACACTCTATATGGGGCAATTTGTAGAATTCAATTGACTTGATCCATGTTTTTGGACTGTGGGAGGAAACCGGAGAACCCGGAGGAAACCCACGGAGACACGGGGAGAACATGGAAACTCCACCCAGATGTGGATTCGAACCGGGAATCCCTAGTGCCGAGAGGCGAACATGCCAAACCACTAAGCCACCGAAAGATTAAATTATCACGGTAATTATTTATTATCGTTATTAATTTGTGATGCCATAATATTAATTTGTAATGCTGCTACATGAGCGCGTTGTACCTGCAATGGATGTGTATAAATCTTTCCACTGGCTCCTGTTGTCTCCCAGCCAGTGACCCGAATACTTCCCCTGACTGGGAAACGTGGAACGGGAAATCACAAAGGGGCGGTTTCCCAGGATCCTCTGTAAAGCGCTAAAAACAGAGACACACACGGTCAGCTTACATTCTTAAACGCAGCACCTCCATCACATCAGTTTTTAATCGGAGATCCAAGAGATGTTTTATTACAAAAGTACAAGGACACCGATGGGATTATTGATTCGGTCATGACATCGTGATCTGGGATCTGACGTGAACCCGTCTTCAGAACGTAAACGATTTCAGGGCTGTAATTCTCGGTTTGTGCATCAAACTGAACGTGTGTCACCTCGCTGAAGCCTTGGCTTCTAGAAGGCCATACAGACTGTGCAGGTTGTAGTGGGAGGAGAGCTTCTGCTGAGCCGACGCACAAATGGTCTTCGCTTTCAGACTTCCACCCAGAATGCCTAATTTGAGAAGGATATAAAAAAAATAAAATAAAAAAAACATTCATTTATTAATTTTAGTTACCGTATTTTCCGGACCATAAGGCGCACCGTATTATAAGGCGCAGTCTGAATTACGGGGTCTATTTCTGTATTTGTCCCACGTATAAGGCGCAGTCTGAATTAGGGACTGTATTTCTGTACGGTACTTATTCTGTACGGCAGTGTATTATAAGGCACTCGCTAAAACATACGATCTACAAGAAAAGTAAAGGATGCAAAACGCTGATTTATAATTGAAGTTTATCCTACTACTTGATAAAACACATATTATTTTTAATCACTCTTCTCCCACAAATCCATCAGCGTCCTCGTCTTCTGTGTCTGAATTAAAAAGCTGGTTCTCTATCGAGCACTCCGGTGTTCCCTCTCATCGATGTCCGAGTCCGTCTCGTCTCCGGGCGGCCGTTCGGCGACGATGCCGGCTTTCGCGAAAGCTCGGACGACGGTCACGGCAGAAACCTCAGCCCAGGCGTCCACAATCCATTCACAGATGGTGGCGTAACTTTAGTAAACGTGTTTTCACCGTCTATCATCCATCGCTCCCACGCCGCCCGCGACTTTACTTTAAATGCCCCGTTTACACCAATGTCCAGCGGTCGGAGTTCTTTATTTAATCCTCCCGGAATGACGGCGAGCTCCCAATTAATTTCCTTCACTTGGCTTTTCTGTGAGATGAGCGCACATGGAGTCACAGATCAACAGGGCGGCGATGTGTTGAAGAAACCACCCGGTCGCACAACAATACTTTTATAGAATTTGGAACTCAGTACACGTATAAGGCGCACCGGATTATAAGGCGCAGATTATAAATTTCTGAAAATTTTAGGCTTTTAGGTGCGCCTTATAGTTCAGAAAATACGGTAGTGTTTATTTTTCATTTTTACATGGCGGCTCAGCGGTTAGGGTGTCATTCTAAAGGATGGGGGTTTTCTGAGTTCAGAATGACATCACAGGTCCTCACTTGGTACCTCCCATCCTGACATCATCATACACAAGACTCCCAATTCCATCCATCATCTTTTACTTAATCCAATATAAGTGCTCATTCAGGGGAGAACGTTTCAGGCGTGTGCACCCGGGAAAAAGGCGCCAATCCATAACTGGGCACATTCTCATACACACTATATAGGGGCAATTTAGAACACCCAATTTATCTTGAATGCATGTTTTTGGACTGTGAAACTGTCGGTTTAAACTTCAGAAGTAGGATGTTTGTCTTTAGAGCTCTGGTGTGATGTACCTGGAGTATACGGAGGGTTTTCCAGTTCATCGTCTGGACAGCCGTCCACAGAGCCATCGAAAAAGTTGGAGGGTTCGTTCATGTCCTAAAAATTGGAGAAGATATCAGAAGGGGTCCAAACAACTGTCAGCATCAGCACGAGCTCTACTCACAATCCACAGTCCGTCGAAGGGAACCTGATCATGGAACCTCTTCAGGTTGGTGTACCACCACTCCTGCGTGTCAGGGTTGGAGAAGTCTGGGAACGCCGTCAGACCGGGCCAGACCTGAGAGATCAGAACACCCAATGTAAAGAGCAATGAAGTATTTGATATTCACCTCATGTCAAAGAGAATGGGGAACATGGGGAGAACATGCAAACTCCACACTCTGAAATCACTCTCAGGAGTGACTCGCTGTAAGCTGGAGGTGCTCATCATTGCACCACCATGCTGATGGAGCACAATTGAATTGTGATAGAGCAACATATCGTCATTTAGTTCTCTCCATCCATCCATTTTCTTCCGCTTTATCCTCTATTAGGGTCGCGGGGGGGGGTTCCCCCATGCCCATCCAGGGGAGAACGTTTCGGGTGCTGGGCAGATACACCCAGAACAGGGCACCAATCTATCGCTCAGCACACACAGACACACTCTATATGGGACAATTTGGAGAACTCAATTGACTTGATCCATGTTTTTGGACTGTGGGAGGAAACTGGAGAACCCGGAGGAAACCCACGGGGAGAACATGGAAACGCCACCCAGATGGGGATTCGAACGTGGAATCCCTAGCGCTGAGAGGAGAACATGCTAAACCACTAAGCCACCATGCCGCCTCATTTAGTTCTCTTTAAAACCAAATTTTAAATAAACGACAAATGATCCGAACCTTTCCAATAAGAACCCCTCCACTGGAGTTGGTGATAAACACGCCCCTCTTCACCCCCTCATCAAAGGGCAAGTAGGAACCAGGTGGCTGGGTGCTGCTGATACCGGGATCCTGAAAATACAAGAACGAATGCTGAAGATGTCGGACGCCTGAGAATCACACCTCCCTGAGCGTGATGGAGCCCTCAGTCCACAACTACAGAAATTTTATTCGTAACAGCTCCACCATCAGGATTTTGAAGACCATTACATCAGCAGATTTAGAGTCTAGAGCACATGGTCACAGTCAGAACATTAAATCACATAATAATTTATAGAATAAACATTCACCAGAATCATGACGTAGCGCTGGTTGTGTGCGTGAAGGTCCTTTATGAGGCTGGGCAGCGTGGAAAACCTCAGCGGGTCGAACGTGAAGTCCAAGGCACGCTCCATGTAGTCGATATCATTCCACTGGACGTCCTGTCACAAAGACCATCATGCAATTTTGGCCACGCCTACACCTTGGCTCAACCCAAATCAGTTCGTTGGGGCGGGCGCACTAACCTGAGGTACCCCATAGTTCCGCATTTCGCTCACAAGCTCCCAGGTTTTATTGCTGGTGTCGAGGCCCCAGCGACAAAGATGGTAACCCAGCGCCCAGTAAACGGGCATGGCAGGTTTCCCTACAGACGAGACGAACAGAAACTTAGACAATTTATTATTTAAACCCTAATATAACGATCTGAGTAATTAAAAAGCAGGTGGACACCCATCGATCCACACCTCACCGAGTCATTAACACACAAATTCTCTTCTCTAATCAACCAATCATATGACACATTCATTCATTCATTCATCCATTATCTTCCACTTTATCCTCTATTAGGGTTGAGGGGGGTTCCCCATGCCCATCCAGGGGAGAACGTCTCAGGCGCTGGGCAGATTCACCCAGGACAGGACGCCAATCCATCGCTGGGAACACACTCACTCACACACACTATATGGGACAATTTGGAGAATTCAATTGATTTGATCCATGTTTTTTGGACTGTGGGAGGAAACCGGAGAACCCAGAGGAAACCCACGCAGACACGGGGAGAACATGGAAACTCCACCCAGATGGGGATTCGAACAGGGAATCCCTAGTGCTGAGAGGAGAACAGGCTAAACCACTAAGCCACCGTGCCGCCCCTCATATGACAGTGCAAGAAATTAACTCCATTTTGCCTTCTGTTCTTACACAGAGGAATTTGTACTCCACATTTAACCCATCAGTGCAGAAACACACACACACACACACACGCGGTGGGAAGCCCTGTATAGGGTCTTGGGTTTAGGTGCCTTGCCCAAGGGCACTTCACCAAGAGTACTTGGTTGGACAGAGAATCGAACTGGGACCTTCAGGTTGAAAGGCTGGTTCCTTAAAAACAAGCCGACATCAGCGCTTACTACACGTTCATGTTGTTTTTCTTTTACCAATGGGGCATCTATACGTTTACATATTAATATTTTAAATGGTGAACATTAAAAATCATGTCTTTTATTAATAACAGCAGAGACCCGGACCCTAAAAGTCTCTTAAAAGACCCCCCAGCACTGCTGATGTGCTTTAAACAGAATCTTAAACATGGTTCATGGCTCTAAGCTCATTAGATGATTTCCATCGAACGTACTGTGACATGTAAACAGATTAAAGCATCACATTCTACTGAAAAAAAGGAAAACAGACCTATGACCTCCAAGTACTCAGATATGACGGAACTTGGATCGGGTCCCAGAAAAACATAGACGTCCAGAATTCCCCCGATGGTACGCCAGGTGAGGGCCGGGGCTGGTTGCAGCACGACATCTGAGGAAGAGAACACCAGCGGGAGAAACAAAACGCCGATACAACATTAAACCGTTTCCATGTCTGAACGGCTGCTCGCCAACTCAACCTGAACATGTTTTATATCTGACCATCTGACGGTGGTCACCTCAGGAGGCCGTTTGTTTTTAATAATGTGTTATAGGAATGATTTTTTATATATATATATATATATATATATATATATATATATATATATATATATATGTATGAAGCAGGTTTTTTGTAATTCATTTTAAACTACTTCATGGTCACAGAAGGAGGTTAAACAAAACATAAGCAGTAACCCGAGATAAGATTAATAAATCATTCCACTATCAGCAGCAGCACAAAAACAGGGATCGAAGATTTTACTGTTGCTTTTATTGCTATATTGCAGAATAAAGTCCAAATAATAATAAAAGTGCTGCAGATATAGAACAGGATGTTAGAGGCATTTAGCAAGCTGCTTTAATGGGATTCTAACACAAAAACACAAATATATATATATAAATAAAATAATGTAATGGGTTGTAGTCGCTCGTCGACTCTGCTGTGTGCAATCTTATAAATTCTTTTGTTACATAATGTTCATGCTCATCAAAAGAGAATAATATTTTTTTAAAAGCTGAGGGAGTGAGAGCACCAGTAATGTCAAATTAAGACAGAACACATGATGCTCTATTACAGAATCATCTTGCAACATCAAACAGGAACATATATGGAACATGTGACTTCTTCAGAATAACATTCATAAACATATGGAATGAGATCACGGCCACAAATGTACTTAAAATTAAAGAATTCTGTACGTAAAATTTGAACTTCATTCATACATTATCTTTCGCTTTATCCTCCATTAGGGTCGCGGGGGGGGCATCTCAACTATGTACCCTGCAGGATCTGCCTCTTTTAGTTCTGCTGCTCTAGTCAGTGATGCCGGAGTCACATGCTGCACTGTGTCAATCAATTACTTATTTATTGTAATTAATTACTTATTAATTAAATGCCGTGCTTAATTATCAGCTCTAACTGCCTTCCTCGTCTGTTTCTTTTGAGGTGTGACCCGGCTTCCTGGAGATCTTCATCCATGGCTCTGCTGACGAATACTGGATGGAACCTGACAGGCGTTCCTGCAGGACGCCCCCTAATGGACTCACATATAGTTCTCCAGTTGTTAGTTTTTCCATTTGTTTAATATCTGTACATGGCTGTCCTACACTGTTGTTGCTGCCCGGCCGCTCAAGGAGGACGTGTCCCCCACAGAGCCTCGGTCCTCACAAGGTTTCTTCCTTAAATAACAACATAACAGGGAGTTTTTTCTTGCCACTGTCGCTTCGGCTCGCTCTTTGGGGGTTTAAAGGCTTTTCATTCTGTAAAGCTGCTTTGTGACGATGTACTGTTGTTAAAAGCGCTATAGAAATAAATAACTTGAACCATTTGGGTGATGGATATTTTTCAAATATTATTAAGTGTATTAAGTGCGTGTTGTGATCAGAGAAATCACTTTAAATGCATCACAGCCGTATTTTCGGGCAGACGAGGGACGTTACTCACCCATAGCATTACTGTTGAGTAAGAAAGAACCATGTGCCATCCCATCATCCTCCATAAGAAGGTAGAACGGATGAACCCCGTAGAGGTTGATCAACTCCTACAGATAAAATAATATATAAATAAATAAAATAATAAATAAAGGAAGGCGGCACGGTGGCTTAGTGGTTTAGCACGTTCTCCTCTCAGCACTAGGGATTCCCGGTTCGAATCCCAATCTGGTTAGAGTTTCCATGTTCTCCCCGTGTCCGTGTGGGTTTCCTCCGGGTTCTCCGGTTTCCTCCCACAGTCCAAAAACATGGATCAATTCAATTGAGTTCTCCAAATTGCCCCATATAGAGTGTGTTTGAGTGAGTGAGTGCCCAGCGATGGATTGGCGCCCTGTTCTGGGTCTATCTGCCCAGTGCCTGAGATGTTCTCCCCTTGATGGGCATGGGGAACCCCACCGCGACCCTAATAGAGGATAAAGCGGGAGATAATGAATGAATAAATGAAGGATGCAGGTTTTTAATTTCACGTTAAGGAAACAAATCTGTATATTTTTGAAATGATCACAAATCAAAAAGTCATTCGTTTTATTAAAAAAAAAAAAAAAAAAAAAAAAAAAAAAAGATCTAAACATTCAGAATGAGCTCATTAAAAAGCTGGTTACCGTGGGTGCTGCATCGCGCGCCCACATGGGGAGTGTGTTCCACTGCACGTCATGCAGGAACCCGGAGCGATGCTCCCCGAGCCCATAGACGAAACTGGACGGCAACGAGGTGGACAGCTGGAGAAACTGCTCGGCGTAGAACAGCGGAGCGACCGTGGTGTTCAACCTTCAAAACCAAACATGAGTCCGTTTCAGAGCCGAGTTTGCAGCCGGCCGTCTCGGCGTCGGTACGCCGCAGGGTTCTCCAGCTTTCACTCAGCACATTCACTCTGGAATCAACTCTTAATGTCTGTCTGATTCAAACACAAACATACAGCGGAACCGCAGAACCACCGGGTTCATTTAGCTTTAATTCATCACCTTGCAGCCCAGAGGACGACGAGGTCCAGAGGAGGGGCGGGATGATTAATTGTTTACACAATAAATCGTGATTTAAAATGTTACAATTAAATTACCAGGGACGGCATGGTGGCTCAGTGATTTGGCATGTTCGCCTCTCAGCTCTAGGGATTCCCGGTTCGAATCCCAATCTGGGGTTTCCGTGTTCTCCCCGTGTCCGTGTGGGATTCCTCCGGGTTCTCCGGTTTCCTCCCACAGTCCAAAAACATGGATCAAGGTCAATTGAGTTCTCTAAATTGCCCCATATAGAGTGTGTCTGTGTGAGTGAGTGTGTGCCCAGCGATGGACTGGCGCCCTGTCCTGGGTCTATCTGCCCAGCGCCCGAAACGTTCTCCCCTGGATGGG
Source organism: Corydoras sp. C115 (assembly GCA_019802505.1). Lineage (NCBI taxonomy): Eukaryota > Metazoa > Chordata > Actinopteri > Siluriformes > Callichthyidae > Corydoras > Corydoras sp. C115. The sequence goes on from JAFMOC010000445.1 coordinate 90,267, forward strand.
CATGGGGAACCCCCTCCCGCGACCCTAATAGAGGATAAAGCGGGAGATAAAAATGGATTGATGGAATTTACTGTCAGAACGACTTAAAATCGTCATGACGACATACATTCATTATCTTCCGCTTTATCCTTTATTAGGGTCGCGGTGGGGTTCCCCATGCCCATCCAGGGGAGAACGTTTTGGGCGCTGGGCAGATAGACCCAGGACAGGGCGCCAATCCATCGCTGGACACACACTCACTCACACACACTATATATGGGGCAATTTGGAGAACTCAATTGACTTGATCCATGTTTTTGGACTGTGGGAGGAAACCGGAGAAACCGGAGGAATCCCACACGGACACGGGGAGAACGTGGAAACTCCACCCAGATGGGGATTCAAACCTGGAATCCCTAGCGCTGAGAGGAGAACGTGCTAAACCACTAAGCCACCGTGCCGCGTCATGACGTCATTGATAAGGAACATAGATTCAGACGAAGCGTGTGTCTTTGTAAATGATTATTGATTATTATTAGTTTTATTGGATACTGATGACTTATTATTGATTACTTACAGCACGACTCCAGTCTGGGTTCTTCTGACTATAATCCCGAACGGCTGTCTGGAGAACTCCACCGTGTACAGCGGGTTCTTTGCGCGTTGCTTCACCACCGGAACCTCGATGGGGACCTCATACCGGTCCTTTGAGGAGTCCGTTATCTATAAAGCAGAGATGCTGTTAAGTAGAGCTGTAATATTCGCTGATTCGACGATTCGATTCGGAGAACCGTAGTCGACTATGAACCTCATAGTCGAATGTACCATTTTGACCACATGGGGGCGCCCATGGCTGCTGCTAAGCATTAGTTTTTACATGAAATGTCTTTGTTTTCGTTATATATATAGCCTTTTGTCAAATAAAATCATCCTAATTTTTAGGTTTTTAGTTTTTTTTTTTTTTAGGTTTTTTCCTTTGAAGTGGAAAAAAGTCCAGAACGGGGATCCCATTTACTGTGCTCTAGAAAAACAAGTAAAATATAAAAGAAAAATCTATTTAAAAAAACCACGCTTATAGCGCCATCCTGTGGTGAAATTTATAACTGATTCGACTATCAGTCGATAGTCGACTATAGGGAAAATCGGACGAATCAGATTCGACTATGAAAATCCTTTGTTGAATACAGCCCTACTGTTAAGCATTTTACAATCCATCCGGACATCTGACCATCCCATAATAACGTCCGATGGCGATCCACTTCTCCTACGAAGGTTTTTTGGAATGTGTGAGTTTAGGTACTAAATGTTGGAGAACCACTGTAAATAATCAGTCCGAATATGAGGATGGAGTCTGCATGTCCTCCCTGTGTCCGGTCCCGTTTTCCTCCCTCGTCCAAACGATAAACTGAGACACTAAACATTTGGGGGCATTAGGGGTGTAACGTTTCAGTGCCAGACCCAGCTTGCGTTCATGGGAAAGTTGCGTAAAAATGTGGGCGAATATGTGCATCTTCTCAACTGTGGCGCCCTCTAATGGAAACATTCTGAATGAGGAGGAGGACAAAGATAAGAGGGCATGTACTGAGGAGGTTTATATTGGTAGAAGGATGCTGAAGGGTGGAGCTTTAAACCAGGGCCAAGGAGGTTCATGGGTGCAGTGAGGGAGGACATGCACGTCTTTAAGGAGACGGCAAGATGGAGAACAAAGACCAGCCATGAGGCCGCCATTAAACAATAATATAAACCCTGTGGCGGCACGGTGGCTTAGTGGTTAGCATGTTCGCCTTTCAGCGCTAATGGATTCCCGGTTCGAATCCCCATCTGGGTGGAGTTTCCATGTTCTCCCCGTGTCCGCGTGGGTTTCCTCCGGGTTCTCCGGTTTCCTCCCACAGTCCAAAAACATGGATCAAGTCAATTGAATTCTCCAAATTGCCCCATATAGAGTGTGTGTGTGTGAGTGAGTGTGTGCCCAGCGATGGATTGGCGCCCTGTCCTGGGTGTATCTGCCCAGCGCCCGAACGTTCTCCCCTGGATGGGCATGGGGAACCCCCCGCGACCCTAATAGAGGATAAAGCGGGAGATAATGAATGAATGAATAAACCCTGTGATCAGTATATTCTACTCAAATTTGTTTATCATTATCTTCCGCTTCATTCTCTATTAGGGTGGTGGGGGGGGGTTCTGCCATGCCCATCCAGGGAGAACGTTTCGGGCGCTGGGCAGATACACCCAGGAAAGGACGCCAATCCATCGCTGGGCACTCACTCACTCACACAGACACACTCTATATGGGGCAATTTGGAGAACTCAATTGACTTGATCCATGTTTTTGGACTGTGGCAAGAAACCGGAGAACCCGGAGGAAACCCACGCGGACACGGGGAGAACATGGAAACTCCACTCAGATGGGGATTCGAACCGGGAATCCCTAGTGCTGAGAGGAGAACGTGCTAACCACTAAGCCACCGTGCCGCCCTTTATTTCTCATATGATTTATAATTATTCAGTGATCTTAATGGTTCTCTTACTCGAACCCGGAGCCTGTTGTCGGACTCGAACAGCACGTCCAGCTGCAGCGTGGCGATGTCTTTGGGGTAATAAGTCTTCTGCGTGCGAATCAGCGTCCCCCTGAACCCCATCTCTGTGTCTTTAACGTCCACCACCTCATACGAGGGGAAATCTGGAGGATAGAAGCACCAGGGCACCCCGTTCCTCTCGGGCGCTCCCCGTACGAAGCAGCAGTTCCTAGCCTTACACATGTCCTCGGTCACGACCACGCCCCGTTCTGGGTAGCAATCGAACCTCCAAGCCTCTGGAACGAGAGAGCAAGCTTCGGAACGTGTTCCGTTCTGCTGCGCCCCACTCTTGCCTGGAGGAGCCACCGGTCTGGGGGGGGTCAGGCTTCCGCCGAACGGGGGGTTGTGGAGCCAGAGGACGGTCCCTATGAACCAGACGCCAACCACGATGAGGACGAAGCCACCGAGGGTCAACAGAGCGGCTGTGGCAGAACAGTGAGGCCTCAGGCCCAGGAGGGGGCGCTCTGTGTCCTCCGGCTTCAGCTCGGTGTCACCGGACTCGTCGTGACCCTCCAGTAAGGGCACGCCCGAAAAGTGTACCTCCTCTGGGGTCAGACGCTTATATGACACCATGATGAAGAGCTGAACGAGAGACAGACACATAACAGTTCATTCATTATTCATCAGACAGACAGACAGGAGACAGACAGACAGGCAGACAGACAGAATTAACTGGACTGTGCAGGACATTTACGTCAAAACTAATTGGGTACCATTAATTAAATACAGGGCGGCACGGTGGCTTAGTGGTTGGCACGTTCTCCTCTCAGCGCTAGGGATTCCCGGTTCAAATCCCCATCTGGGTGGAGTTTCCATGTTCTCCCCGTGTCCGCGTGGGTTTCCTCCGGGTTCTCCGCTTTCCTCCCACAGTCCAAAAACATGGATCAAGTTCAATTGAATTCTCAAATTGCCCCATATAGAGTGTGTGTGTGAGTGTGTACCCAGCGAGTGATTGGTGCCCTGTCCTGGGTGTATCTGCCCAGCGCCCGAGACGTCCCCTGGATGGGCATGGGGAACCCCACCGCGACCCTAATGAGGATAAAGCGGGAGATAATGTGAATCTGCCCAGGGCGCACGGTGGCTTAGTGGTTTAGCACGTTCTCCTCTCAGCACTAGGGATTCCCGGTTCGAATCTCCATCTGGGTGGAGTTTCCCCCCCCGTGTCCGCGTGGGTTTCCTCCGGGTTCTCCGCTTTCCTCCCCAGTCCAAAAACATGGATTAGATTGAGTTCTCCAAATCGCCCCATATAGAGTGTGTCTGTGTGAGTGAGTGTGTGCCCAGTGATAGATCCTGAATGGGTGTATCTGCCCATGAGACGTTCTCCCCTGGATGGGCATGGGGAACCCCCCCCCACCGCGACCCTAATAGAGGATAAAGCGGAAGATAATAAATGAATGAATGAATAATTAAATACAATTTATTTTATATTTAATAAAAAAAAATTACAAGCAATTTCATTTATTGTTTTGTGATCAAGGGCGGCACGGTGGCTTAGTGGTTTAGCATGTTCTCCTCTCAGCGCTGGGGGTTCCCGGTTCGAATCCCAATCTGGGTGGAGTTTCCATGTTCTCCCCGTGGGTTTCCTCCGGGTTCTCCGGTTTCCTCCCACAGTCCAAAAACATGGTTGAAGGTCAATTGAATTCTCCAAATTGCCCCATATAGTGTGTGTGTGTGTGAGTGAGTGTGTGCCCAGCGATGGATTGGCGTCCTGTCCTGGGTCTATCTACCCAGCGCCCGAAACGTTCTCCCCTGGATGGGCATGGGGAACCCCACCGCGACCCTAATAGAGGATAAAGTGGAAGATAATGGATGGATGGATGATTGTGCTCAGAGCACAAGGTTGGCCAAAGCTCCCGGATCATTAAAGGTGAAAGGTCTTGCTCAAGGACACACAAGTTCGGTGGACTCGGGGTTCTAACCCTCAACACCCCAATGTGATTCCAGCACGTGACATCAGAACAAAGGTGAGAGCATACAGGACAAGGGCACGCTGGCCTGACATTGTAAGCTGTGCCGCCAGAGGGCGCTGTTCTGCCGGTGCTGTAACATAATAATCAGGAAAATCAAGCGGCTTCGCTTCACTTTGTTTTTTTAACGTGAAATAAAAGCGTAAAACATTTAATTTAACATCGTCATTCACATCAGAGATGCAGTTACAGTCCCAAACCCCGCGATCAGCCTTTATAACAACATAATAACAAATCAAACAAATTAATTAAATCCTTTTACAAACACGAGCTGCCATTAGAAGCAAGGATCTCTGTATGTACGAATTAAAAACACACGTATCGACGTTAAAAGCTCATTAAATAACAAACTTTAATATTAATTTCGGCTTTTTCTTTAATGAAACTGCGTCACGAAGATCAAACGGAACCGAACGCAATGCAACAGTTCTCCTTTTCCAAGATGCGATTTCGGCAAAACAGCTGTTTAAATAATAAACCAAAGATCGTGAGGTTAATGAATCAATTAATTAAATACGAAGCGTTAATTAATTTAATTGGTTTAATTACACACGCAACGAACACGTTACGTTAACGTTCAGCCAGCAACCCGGCGCTCCATCTTTCTCTAGATCGCAGTTTAAACGTCTAAATATTTAAAATTAGACCCGAAATGACGGCATTAAAACTCTGTACCTTTTAAACTCCGCAGCTTTAAACTCGGCTGTTTCTCCAAAACGTTACATGCTGCCGATAAACACAACGCTGCGGTCGCGCGGCTGTCGGCTGTTACGTCATCGCTGCGTCGTCACACAGACGATTCACAAGTCATCCGCGCGAGAGGGGCACGCATGACCTGTAGATTTGTTCAAAACGGCGGCACCGAGAACGTCTTGCTGCCATCTACCGGATTGGAGGAGGAATGCCGTGCAGCTCCTCGACTGGACCGCAAGAGGGCGACATTGTATAACTTATGTGTAAAGAGCAGGCTCGGGATCCATTGATGTTTTTATCTGTAGCTTAAAAGAAAAGTTTTAAAAGTGAACGATTAAATGAGATCAAAGCAATTATGATCCCGTGTTATTTATATTATATCATTTACGAATGGGGCGGCACGGTTCGAATCCCAATCTGGGTGGAGTTTCCACGTTCTCCCCCGTGTCCGCGTGGGTTTCCTCCGGGTTCTCCGCTTTCCTCCCACAGTCCAAAAACATGGATCAAGTTAATTGAGTTCTCCAAATTGCCCCATATAGAGTGTGTCTGTGTGAGTGAGTGTGTGCCCAGCGATGGATTGGCGCCCTGTCCTGGGTCTATCTGCCCAGCGCCCAAGACGTTCTCCCCTGGATGGGCATGGGGAACCCCACCGCGACCCTAATAGAGGATAAAAGCGGAAGATAATGAATGAATGAATGTTTTGCAGAGGGGTGGCACGGTGGCTCAGTGGTTGGCATGTTCTCCTCTCAGCGCTAGGGATTCCCGGTTCGAATCCCCATCTGGGTGGAGTTTCCATGTTCTCCCCGTGTCTGCGTGGGTTTCCTCCGGGTTCTCCGGTTTCCTCCCACAGTCCAAAAACATGGATCAAGTCAATTGAGTTCTCCAAATTGCCCCATGTAGAGTGTGTCTGTGTGAGTGAGTGTGTGCCCAGCGATGGATTGGCGCCCTGTCCTGGGTCTATCTGCCCAGCGCCCGAGATGTTCTCCCCTGGATGGGCATGGGGAACCCCACCGCGACCCTAATAGAGGATAAAGCGGGAGATAATGGATGAATAAATGAATGAATGAATATATAATACATTATATATACATTATAATATATGTATATAATAATACAATGGGACGGCGCGGTGTCTTAGTGGTTTAGCATGTTCTCCTCTCAGCGCTAGGAATTCCCGGTTCAAATCCCCATCTGGGTGGAGTTTCCATGTTCTCCCCGTGTCCGCGTGGGTTTCCTCCGGGTTCTCCGGTTTCCTCCCACAGTCCAAAAACATGGATCAAATCAATTGAGTTCTCCAAATTGCCCCATATAGAGTGTGTCTGTGTGAGTGAGTGTGTGCCCAGCGATAGATTGGCGCCCTGTCCTGGGTCTATCTGCCCAGCGCCCAAAACGTTCTCCCCTGGATGGGCATGGGGAACCCCCCTCGACCCTAATAGAGGATAAAGCGGGAGATAATGAATGAATGAATGATACAATAATTCATTGAAAAAAATAGATGTGATCATAAAAAATGCACTTTAAAATTCTTCCCTGCTTTCAGGAGCCAATGGAAAAGCAGACCTCTGTCACTGCAGGCCGCGGAACAGTGTCCTCAGCCATCTCGAGGTTTCTCTCCATCACTCCTGCCGTCTGCATCGTGCAGAACTGTGACAATTTCATTTGCATTTTATTCCACGTTGAAGCGAATGCAATGTTTCCCCGACGTTCTCATTTCGGAGCTCATCACAAACAGAGTGGCGGCGGATTGGATCCACACATTCGCGGAAACAATCCGAAGGCGAGAAGATCGATTAGATGCCCATTTGCCCCACCGCATGAACGGTCTGAATGGGCCGGTGCTCTGTGCAGGGCAGTTTTTCTGAAGCCAAGTAAAGCATCTGACCTAACAAGCTGAGGGGGAGTTAGCTCAGTGGTCAGGGTGTTGGGCTGTCAAGCTGAAGGTTGTGGGTTCAAATCCCAGGTCCACTGAAGTTACCAATGTGGGTCCTTGAGCAAGACCCTTAACCCTCATTGCTGCAGGGATGTTAAAAAATGAACCCTGTGCATCAGCTTGTAAGTCGCTTTGGATAAAAGCGTCTGTTAAATGACCAAATGTAAATGTAATGTAAATGTAAGCGCTGACCATTTACATTTACATTTACATTTAGTCATTTAGCCGACGCTTTTATCCAAAGCGACTTACAAATGAGAACACCACAAGTCAGAAGCCATGGAGAAAACCAACTATACTGCAAGTTCATCAACCTGATTGTTATTCGAAGCTGCGCCCCCCCCCCTTTTTTTAATTTTTTTTTTTTTATAACAGGTATTTGGTAAATAGATGCGTCTTAAGTAGTTTCTTAAAACTGTTTAGAGATTCTGCCTTACAGACAGAGTTGGGAAGATCGTTCCACCATTTTGCAGTGGTGAACGCCACAGAATGAGAATCAGCTCCTTGGTGAGGTGGAATCGCCAGGCGGCGATCATCACTGGAGCGAAGTGAACGAGTCGGAGTGTATTTTGAAAAGATAGAGTGAAGGTAAGAGGCTGACCGCATACTTTTGAACCCGCGGCGTGTGTATTTAAAACCCGTTCCGACGGCGCGCTGCTTTAAATGAATGCTTTGCGTCTGTTGTCTTCTCACTGTGATAATGTTTTCAATTTGTCACCTCAGTAGGTGCAGCGTGTCTCACCCAGGAATGTATTGGCTTTAGTTCACACATGAGCCGACCCAGTAATTACTTGGCCATTGCACTCTGCCTCCACCCGATAAATTGCTGCTCTGGGATGTATCCACACAGAACCCCCTACCAGGTAAATTACTGGTAAAAAAGAAAATCTCAACCTACATCGCTGTGGGCCTGCAGGGCCGTGTTTGAGGTAATTACAGGCAAACGCTGCGAAAGGACCTGTTGTAAGACAAAACGAGCGGCCACGGCTGTTTGCTTAATTATTTCTGCTCACTGATACGATCTCCTATAAGAGAACCGAAATGTCCAGCGTACGACGGACAGCTCAGCTTCTGCTTTCTGATTTACTGCTGGGACATCGGATGAACCGGCGTTCGATGGGGAACCCTGTTATATTTTTATTTCTATTATACACTACACAGCGGCACGGTGGCTTAGCGGTCGGCATGTTCTCCTCTCAGCGCTAGGGATTCCCGGTTCGAATCCCCATCTGGGTGGAGTTTCCATGTTCTCCCCGTGTCTGCGTGGGTTTCCTCCGGGTTCTCCAGTTTCCTCCCACAGTCCAAAAACATGGATCGAGTCAATTGAGTTCTCCAAATTGCCCCATATAGAGTGTGTGTGTGTGAGTGAGTGTGTGCCCAGCGATGGATTGGCGTCCTGTCCTGGGGGTATTTGCCAAGCGCCCGAAACGTTCTCCCCTGAATGGTCATGGGGAACCCCACCGCGACCCTAATAGAGGATAAAGTGGAAGATAATGGATGGATGAATTATACACGACGGCGGCACGGTGGCTTAGTGGTTTAGCATGTTCTCCTCTCAGCACTAGGGATTCCCGGTTCGAATCCCCATCTGGGTGGAGTTTCCATGTTCTCCCCGTGTCCGCGTGGGTATCCTCTGGGTTCTCCAGTTTCCTCCCACAGTCCAAAAACATGGATCAGGTCAATTGAGTTCTCCAAATTGCCCCATATAAAGTGTGTCTGTGTGTTTGTCTGTGTGTGTGATTGATTGTACAGTGATAAATTGATGTCCTGTCCTGGGTGTATCTGCCCAGCGCCCGAAACGTTCTCCCCTGGATGGGCATGGGGAACCCCCCCCCGCGACCCTAATAGAGGATAAAGTGGAAGATAATGGATGGATGGATTATACACTACATGCAGCATAATGTCAAAATGAAACATTCTTGATACCTGACACTATGGCTCTTAAATAACACTGTAATCTACTATCTTCCCCTTAATCCTCATGGGGTTCCCCATGCCCATCCAGGGGAGAAATGTTTCGGGCCTTGGGCAGATACACCCAGGACAGGGCGGCAGTCTATCGCTGGGCAGGATTCATGTACAGGATTGAAAACGTACCAGTTTCTAACCACAAGACGTGATGAAGACCATTTTCATGAAAACCTATTTATTTCTCCGATTGGAAATCCCACTTAGACCCGACGTGCGGAATATGGACATAATGACGTAGAACTTCACTGGTCTCACACTGGTGATATTAATCTAAAGGGTCAAACGGTAATTTGAACATATTTCCCGAGCCGCGAAAGATCAGGAACAAAGTTTTGTGGATTAATGAGTTCGGAATTACCCTTCAGCAAAGTGATGGAAAGGCTAAGTGGAGGGAATGAACGGATCTGCTACAGATCCTAAACAGCAGAGTTCATCGGTCAAGCCTGGTCCTGCATGGCTGCCTCTGGAACAGGCTCACTAATCTTTATTGATGACGCCTGGTGACGGCGGCGGAATGAGTCCCGACGTCGGCGGGGGCATTCGGCATGCAAATGTTCAGAGAGAGAGACGCCTCGGCGAGGCGGCGGTGCATGAACGCTCACGGACGCCGTGTGCACCAGACTGAGCTGAAACACAGGCTGGCTTTGGACGAGCTTCAGAGAACAAAATATTTTTTTATTTTCAAAAAAAAAATAGTTAGCGAAACGGAGAAAAGCAAATATTATAATGAAGAGGGAGAGCGTGAGGGCAGCATTTTCAGACACCCATTAAAGTTTTTCGAGACCTTGTTCGATAAGAAGAAAGTCTGGGAGAGCTAAGGTTGAAAAGAAGGGCTTAGAGGAGCATTTTAATAGGGTGTATTCAAGTGAGGAAAGGGAAGCCACACTAGAATTGCCAGGAGATATTCTGCCAGTGGGTGAAATAGAGTGGCAAATGAATATCAACCAACCCCCCTAGGTGGAGTGAGGTAAAGAAAGTGTTGTCGTGTGGCAGAAGGCGGTTTGGCGGCGGGGCCTGACGGGGTGCCGTATCGTGTATATGAAAGTGCACCCGCCGTTTTGAAGTTTTTATGAAGGTTGCTGCATGCGGAGTGAAAAACAGGCATCATCCCCAAAGAGTGGAGGCGAGCGGGAGGTATCCCCTCACTCAAAAATAAAAAGGATTCCGTGGATATTGAGCCATTTGGACCCATCGGGTTGCTTAATGTGGAGGGAGAGGCGTTGTTTAGGCGCTCGCTCACAGAAAGTAAACACGCTGTTTGAAAGTTCAATGCGAATCCAGGGATCTCAGGCTCTGCATGTTGTTCCAGGCATGGAAACACGATTTGGCAGCGAAAAGAAAGACGGCAGAGATCTCCTGGTGGTATTTCTAACGCTTGGCCCGTGCAGCTGGCCGTGGGCCACGTTCTCAGCCGCGGAAGGCGTTCTGATTTTTTTTTTTCTCCAGGTATCAGGCCGGAAGTCTGGTTAAAGCTTTTTATCGCGACGGAATTCAGATTCGCTTCAGAACAGAACAGAACAGAACCTGGCGGGGGTTAGAAGTAGGTTTTATGGCACGTTGTTCAATCTCAAGTCACATTTATAGCCGTTGATAATTAGAGCTTCCATTCGGGCTGTGGGTGGGAAAAAAAAAAGCTGCAGGATCGCAGCCAGCTTCCCTTAATGATGGCATGGACGCATGACACGCCGACTCTGACGGCTCTAAACTCCCAAATATCGTGCGGCTGCTGAAGATATTCAATGGGAATGGTAGGTGGGCGTAAGTGCAAACTGCTATTTCAAATACATCTAACACGTTTAGAGCGGATTCCTTAAAGCAGCCGACAAACTGAGCCGTGCGGTTTCTGAACGCGTGCTCCGAATGTGTTAATTCCATTTGAAAAGGCAGTTTATTTAAGAAAAACACCATTTCTAACAGGACTAATGGGACGTGGTCGCCGCTGAGCTGCTGAAGTTGAATTTTCATTACAATACGAAAGGTTTGAGGACATTTCGTTTTACCGAAGACTAGGGGTGAGCTGCAATATTCGCTGATTCGACGATTCGATTCGGAGAACCGTAGTCGACTATGAACCTCATAGTCGAATGTACCATTTTGACCACATGGGGGCGCCCATGGCTGCTGCTAAGCGTTAGTTTTTACATGAAATGTCTTTGTTTTCGTTATATATATAGCCTTTTGTCAAATAAAATCATCCTAACTTCTAGGGGAAAAAAAAGGTTTTCTTTTGTTAGAAAAACAAGTAAAATATAAAAAATATATTTTTTAAAAACTACGCCCTTAGCGCCATCTTGTGGTGAAATTTTAACTGATTCGACTCTCAGTCGACTATAGGGAAAATCTGACGAATCAGATTCGACTATGAACATCTTTAGTTGAATACAGCCCTACTGAAGACTCTGTCAGGACAGGATCTACTGAATCTATATGGTTTTTATATATTACATCATTTATTAAGGATAAAGTTGGCTTCCGGGCTTAGTGGTTGGCACGTTCGCCTCAGCGCTGGGGATTCCCAGTTCGAATCTCAATCTGGTGAGTTTCCATGTTCTCCCCGTGTCCGCGTGGGTTTCCTCCGGGTTCTCCGGTTTCCTCCCTCAGTCCAAAAACATGAATCAATTGAGTTCTCCAAATTGCAGCCGACAAACTGAGCCGTGCAGTTTCTGAAAGCGTGCTCCGAATGTGTTAATTCCATTTGAAAAGGCAGTTTATTTAAGTAAAAACACCATTTCTAACAGGACTAATGGGACGTGGTCGCCGCTGAGCTGCTGAAGTTGAATTTTCATTACAATACGTGGCGAGCTGTGGACCGGAGATAGGGCCGGATAATGGGCGGTGTGCAGAGGAGGACGCGCGCTCGCTGGCTTTTTATTCAAAGTCTTTTGGAGGTCAGCGCACACTGAATATTGACTTGGTAATCGCGTGATTGAGCGGCTGTGAAACAGCTGTAATAAAAGCAAAGTGTATTTATGAGTCTAATGAGGATTCATGTGAGGGAGCTTAATCACTGAGGATGCGCAAGCAAACGGAAACAAAAGAGCAATCCGGAGAACAAATGAAAGCAGACGCAGGGTTCCCAAAGTTTAAACTCCGTGCAAAAAACACAGATAAGATAAATGATTGCAGAAGAACAATAGAACGTACACGGAAGAAAAGTAGAGAGAACTTTATCTTTACCTTTACTCCATTCATCCATTGTCTTCCACTTAATCCTCTGCTAGGGTCAGGAGGGTGGGGGGGGGGGGTGGGGGGGGTTCCTTATGCCCATCCAGGGAAGAACGTTTCAAGCGCTTGGCAGATACACCCAGGACAGGGCGTCAATCTAGTGAGGGCACACACTCACACACACGCTATATAGGGGCAATTTCGGTTTTCATGCTTTTGGACTGTGGGTGGAAACCGGAGAACCCCGAGGAGACCCACGCGGACATGGGGAGAACATGGAAACTCCATCCCAGATTGGGATTTAAACCTGGATGCCAGCACTGAGAGGAGAACATGCTAACCAGCCGGCCAACGTGCTTTCGATAAAACAAAAAGCCATTTTATTATCAGCAATTAATCTAGAACCTGGCTTATTTCAGATCGTAAGAACAAGAAAACGCCAAAGCTCTCAGATGAAACACCTAGAACTGAAACCAGGACCTGTTGACTTGTAGCTCAAGTAATTCAAGTTCTAGTAATTTATTTATAGAGCGCTTTTTACAACAGATAGACCCAGGACAGGGCGCCAATCCATCATTGGGCACACACTCACTCACACAGACACACTCTATATGGGGCGATTTGGAGAACTCAATTGACTTGATCCATGTTTATGGACTGTGGGAGGAAACCGGAGAACCCGGAGGAAACCCACGCGGACACGGGGAGAACATGGAAACTCCACCCAGATGGGGATTCGAACCGGGAATCCCTAGTGCTGAGAGGAGAACATGCTAACCACTAAGCCACCGTGCCACCCCTCTGCAAAACATTAATTAATTAATTCATTCATTCATTATCTCCCGCTTTATCCTCTATTAGGGTCGCGATGGGGTTCCCCATGCCCATCCAAGGGAGAACATCTCGGGCGCTGGGCAGATACACCCAGGACAGGGCGCCAATCCATCGCTGGGCACACACTCACTCAAGGACACTATATATGGGGCAATTTTGGAGAACTCAATTGACTTGATCCATGTTTTTGGACTGTGGGAGGAAACCAGAGAACCCGGAGGAAACCCACGCGGACACGGGGGAGAACATGGAAACTCCACCCAGATGGGGATTCGAACCGGGAATCCCTAGTGCTGAGAGGAGAACATGCCAAACCACTAAGCCACCGTGCCTCCCCTCTGCAAAACAATCAAATAGAATGTAAGGATTCTCTTCTTAAAGCACACTGTTCTGTGTTCTGTAAACTTAGTTTTAGAACTACATATTGTTTTGTTTTTTTTGTGGCTTTTTAAGTCATAAACACGACGTCTTTAAGGTCAGACGTCTCTGTCTTCACCTCAGGAGAACAGGCTGCATCACCGGAGGACTCACACTCCTAATAATTAGCAGCGAAGCCGAGCTTTTGGAGAGGAAAATACCTTCTGCACCTGCTGATAGGAACCTGCGTAGATTTGCTCGCTGGTTACGATTATTGCTGATTCCAAGAGCCACCACCCTTGAGGAGCCGCTGCAGCCGCTGTAACCTCCATAAAGCAATCGTGCTAATGCAGGTGCAAACAGCACAGAGACGGCACATGAGGATGTCCAGACTGAATGAAGATGCTGCTGCGGTGTACGGGGCAGCCGCAGGTCTCAAAGGCCTTGTTTTTGAAGAAGACAACACTGAAGGCAAAGGTTTGAGGACATTTCGTTTTACTGAAGACTCTGTCAGGACAGGATCTACTGAATCTATATGTTCTTTATATATTACATCACTTATTAAGGCACGGTGGCTTAGTGGTTTAGCATGTTCTCCTCTCAGCACTAGGGATTCCCGGTTCGAATCCCCATCTGGGTGGAGTTTCCATGTTCTCCCCGTGTCCGCGTGGGTTTCCTCCGGGTTCTCCGGTTTCCTCCCACAGTCCAAAAACATGGATCAAGTCAATTGAGTTCTCCAAATTGCCCCATATAGAGTGTGTCTGTGTGAGTGAGTGTGTGCCCAATGATGGATGGGCGCTCTGTCCTGAGTGTATCTGCCCAGCGCTCAAAACGTTCTCCCCTGGATGGGCATGGGGAACCCCACCGCGACCCTAATAGAGGATAAAGCGGGAGATAATGAATGAAAATGAAAAGTTAGCTTCCGGGCGGCACGGTGGCTTAGTGGTTGGCATGTTCTCCTCTCAGCGCTAGGGATTCCCGGTTCGAATCTCAATCTGGGTGGATTCCATGTTCTCCCCGTGTCTGCGTGGGTTTCCTCCGGGTTCTCCGGTTTCCTCCCACAGTCCAAAAACATGAATCAAGTCAATTGAGTTCTCCAAATTGCCCCATATAGAGTGTGTGTGTGAGTGAGTGTGTGCCCAGCGATGGATTGGCGCCCTGTCCTGGGTCTATCTGCCCAGCGCCCGAAACGTTCTCCCCTGGATGGGCATGGGGAACCCCCCCGCGACCCTAATAGAGGATAAAGCGGGAGATAATGAATGAATGAATGAAAGTTATCTTTATTCTGACGTTGTAAAGCATTGGGCAGCGTGATTAATTCTACATTACTGGAAACTGGAACGGACAAACAAAACAAGCCCTGAGCAAAAGACGCTTATTGGATCCTATACAATTATGAAATCAGCAGATTAAATTTGTAGCTACGTTATTAACCTTTACACCCGTGGGGTGTGAGAACTATCCAATTATTCTCATTAAGACGGTATGAGTTGCAGCTGTGTGTGTGGATTTCATACACACTGCCCTCGTCCTGTTGCGCAGAGACGACGGAGCTCAACGGCGTTAATCTGTGCTGCACAATTTAGTGGCGTAACGAGAAGTAATAATTCTTGCTTATTGTGTAAAATGCATGGTAACACAATAAGAAGTAACATGATGACCAACATTCTGTGGCAAAAAAGCAATAAAGTTGCCTATAGTGGTGGCAAAACGCTGAAATCAGGAATAATGCATGGAAATTGGTTTCTGCGAGAGCCAATGAAACTGGTGGGACTGGTGCAATCAATCTTAAACTGGCTGTCTGAGGAAAACGAGAAGAACTTCCTGCAAAAGTCGAGTCTGTGTCTAAAAAACGGATTATTTTGAGTCGGAATTTAAATTCGTTGGAATATTTTATTATTTATTTATATATTTATTATATTATAGGGGGCGGCACGGTGGCTTAGTGGTCAGCATGTTCTCCTCTCAGCGCTGGGGATTCCCGGTTCGAATCCCCATCTGGGTGGAGTTTCCATGTTCTCCCCGTGTCCGCGTGGGTTTCCTCCGGGTTCTCCGGTTTCCTCCCACAGTCCAAAAACATGGATCAAGTCAATTGAATTCTCTAAATTGCCCCATATAGAGTGTGTCTGTGTGAGTGAGTGTGTGCCCAGCGATGGATTGGCGCCCTGTCCTGGGTGTATCTGCCCAGCGCCCGAAACGTTCCCCCCTGGATGGGCATGGGGAACCCCACCACGACCCTAATAGAGGATAAAGCGGGAGATAATGAATGAATATATTATATGGGGGGGGGGGGTGTTCCCCATGCCCATCTAGAGGAGAACATTTTGGGCGCTGGGCAGGTACACCCAGAACAGGTTTCCTCCGGGTTTCCTCCCACGTGCGTGGGTTTCCACGTGCATGTCCAAAAACATGGATCAAGTCAATTGAGTTCTCCAAATTGCCCCATATAGAGTGTGTCTGTGTGAGTGAGTGAGTGTCTGTCCAGCGATAGATTGGCGTCCTGTCCTGGGTGTATTTGCCCAGCACCCCAAACGTTCTCCCCTGGATGAGCATGGGGAACCCCCCCGCGACCCTAATAGAGGATAAAGCTGAAGATGAATGAATGAATGAATGAATGAATGAATGTTGAAAACAAAGGTTTAAAACTGTTGTGCACATGCAATTAGATTTTACAAAATTAAAATGTGAATGTAAACTATTATTGCCCAGCGATAGATTGGCGCCCTGTCCTGGGTCTATCCGCCCAGCACCCGAAATGTTCTCCCCTGAATGGGCATGGAGAACACCCCCCCACACACACACCCTAACAGAGGATAAAGCAGAAGTTAATGGATGGAAAATGGAAACTATTATGTCGAAGAATTGAAATATGTGCAAAACCGGTTCATTAGAACTATAGAATAATGTCTTCAGCTAAAGCTCTGTGTAGCAGGGTGGAGTTGTGATGTAAGGTTATGACATGATACAGGTCTTTAAAGTGCAGGATGTGTTTTAAGAATAAACACACAGTGTGTATCATCGCTGTCATGTCAGCGTCACTGCAGCGCTGAAAGGCTTCATCACTCAGTACAGAGCTGATTAGTTCTGGTCCAGTGAAGGTCTGTGTGTGATGTGCCTTCCTCCTTTCTGTCCCAAGATCATTTACGAGGATGTCGAGATCGAATTAGTTGTTTGGGATTAAAACTCGGTGCAAAATAATAAAGAATTAATAATAATACAGAAAAAAACAACATAAAATATTCTTCCTTTTCTTTTGGCTCTCCCTATAGGGGGCGCCACAGCAGATCACGAGTCTCCGTCTCACCCTGTTCTGAGCATCTGGCTCCGTCCCCTCACCCACCTGCATGTCCTCCCTCCTCCCATCCATAAACCTCCTCTTTGGTCCTCCTCTCCTCCTCAGCATCCTTCTGCTGATATTAAACTCATCCCTCCTACACGTCCACCCCCCCCCCCCAACTGTGTCTTCTGAACGTTGTGTTTGTGTTATCTCTGAAATGAACTCATAACTAATCTATTCTATCCTCATCACCCCCAATGAAAATCATAGCATCCATCCATCCATCCATCCATCCATCCATCCATTATCTTGGGGGGGGGGGGTTCCCCATGTCCATCCAGGGGAGAACATTTTTGGCGCTGGGCAGATAGACCCAGGACAGGACGTCAATCTATCGCTGGGCACACACTCACGCACACAGTCACACTCTATATGGGGCAATTTGGAGAACTCAATTGACTTGATCCATGTTTTTGGACTGTGGGAGGAAACCGGAGAACCCGGAGGAAACCCACGCGGACACGGGGAGAACATGGAAACTCCACCCAGATAGGGATTCGAACCGGGAATCCCTAGCGCTGAGAGGAGAACATGCTAAACCACTGAGCCACCGTGCCGCTGTGTAGTGTATAATAGAAATAAAAATATAACAGGGTTCCCCCCATATCTCTGAAATGAACTCATAACTGATCTATTCTATCCTCATCACCCCCAATGAAAATCATAGCATCCATCCATCCATCCATTATCTTCCGCTTTATCCTCTACTAGGGTCGCGGGGGGGGGGGGGGGGGGGGTTCCCCATGCCCATCCAGGGGAGAATGTTTTGGGC
This sequence comes from Corydoras sp. C115, assembly GCA_019802505.1. Classification (NCBI taxonomy): domain Eukaryota; kingdom Metazoa; phylum Chordata; class Actinopteri; order Siluriformes; family Callichthyidae; genus Corydoras; species Corydoras sp. C115. The sequence continues at coordinate 107,848 of JAFMOC010000445.1, forward strand.
GCTGGGCAGATACACTCAGGACAGGACGTCAATCTATTGGAAAATCATAGAATATTCATTTTAATATTAATAATAATAATAATAATAATAATAATAATAATAATAATAAGAAGAAGAAGTAGGGGCGGCACGGTGGCTTAGTGTTCTCCCCGTGTCCGCGTGGGTTTCCTCCGGGTTCTCCGGTTTCCTCCCACAGTCCAAAAACATGGATCAAGTCAATTGAGTTCTCCAAATTGCCCCATATAGAGTGTGTCCGTGTGAGTGAGTGTGTGCCCAGCGATGGATTGGCGCCCTGTCCTGGGTGTATCTGCCCAGCGCCCGAAAGATTCTCCCCTGGATGGGCATGGGGAACCCCCCCACGACCCTAATAGAGGATAAAGCGGATGATAATGAATGAATGAATGAAAAGAAGAAGTAGCGTACAACTTCTGACAACTTTTATTTTCTTTCCAAATATAAAATATGAGTTTCTAACAAACATCTTCAAAAATCTACTGCAGGAAACAAATCATTAAATGATAGTGGTTCTCCTTTTAATGGAACCCGCAGTCAGGGAACTGTCCTATCTGTTCAATCTGTCCAACACTTATGAAAGATTCATGCCTTTGAGGCCAAAAAAGCATATAGACAGCTTTTTACTTGAAGTGACTGTATTTTGTGACTAGCTTTATCTAAACTTCCGACCAAGTCCAGTTTCTCGGTGGAAACAGAAAAAGGCATTTGTTTAATGAGCAACTGCGTCATCATAGCAGCAACTCTGTAAACTCTTACTTTTGAAATCTAATTACAGATTTAAAACTAAAGAAGCACATGCGGCAATTTGAATCCCCATCTTTAGATTTTAGAAATACTATTCAGCCGAGATTGTCTTTGAACCCGGCCTGTTCCGCCTGAATACCTCTGCCACATCCCGATGTTCGCCGAGAAAAGATATAAAGCTGGCAGAAATGACTGAGAGCTGTTTCAGCATTGAAAGGATCTAGATGATAAGTCCTTAATGTCTCTACATTGTCACGATTTTAACATCGGCTGCTTAAACAGGCTCGTTGCTTTGGAAACCATCCTGGGATATAATACTTCATACCTCTTAATACATCTGTAGTGTGAATAGAGCGAATGGAAGGAAATGGCAAGGAGCTGCCAGGAGCTGCACAGTATTTACTGTCAATAGTGAAAATTGCTACGTATACACTGATCAGCCACAACATTTTAAACCCGTCAGCGATGAAGCATCGCCGCTTCCCTGCCTTTACTTTCATAAACCAGCCAGACTGCAGGGAACTAATTAGCAGGATGACAAGAACTTTCTCTTTTGGGGGATAATTCTCAGATAGAGAGTAGAAGAAAGACCATGAGAATCAGCTTTGTATGGGATTTTTTTTTAAAGAACGTTCTCCCAACTGTAAATCATGGTGGAGGACTTATCAAGTTTTGGGTGAAATGAAACGAAACTTCAGAACATTAAGAACACTATTTAAAAAATAGATGGATGGATAAATAATGAGATGAATGTCCAGCAGTGAGAGTGAGGTGTTTAAAACGTCTGCTCTGCTGCATCTGATCCACTGATGCCCCTGCGATGCAAGCAAATACACCACCACCATGTAGTGCTCACTACAGTGTCATGAATCTTCCACCACCCAAAAACACTCATTCATTCATTCATTATATTACAATTTATCCTCTATTAGGGTCGCGGTGGGGGGGGTTTCCCATGCCCATCCAGGGGAGAACGCCCCGGGCGCTGGGCAGATACACCCAGGACAGGGCGCCAATCTATCGCTGGGCACACACTCACTCACACACACACACTCTATATGGGGCAATTTGGAGAACTCAATTGACTTGATCCATGTTTTTGGACTGTGGGAGGAAACCGGTGAACCCGGAGGAAACCCACGTGGACACGGGGAGAACATGGAAACTCCACCCAGATGGGGATTCGAACCGGGAATCCCTAGCGCTGAGAGGAGAACATGCTAAACCACTAAGTCACCGTGCCGCCCACCCAAAAACAAAGCTTTTTTCTCCAAATTTTTTTGTCTATTAAGGCAATAATAATAATAATAATAATAAAACACTGATTCTTTATTAAATAGGCAAATCGAAAAACACCTAAATGGGACTAAAAAGTTCTCTGTGAGAACTAAATGAAGCAGGTGAGGTCATTAAGCCTGAGGAGGTCATGAAGCCTCCTCAAGGCCTTAACTCTGGACGCAGGGACGTGTCATTGCTCTGCAGAATTTTGAAGGCGGTCAGTTTAAAGTCGGTTTTCTGCACTTTTTATTATATGATGAAAGGGATTCACAGAGTCAGGGGAATTCTAAAGCCGTGGGGAGAAGGTGCGGCTGAGTGTGTTTCAACTGTTCTCCATCAGTCTGAGGAACCAGGCGAAGAACTGTTCAAGCATGCAACGCTTTCTGTATAGAACCATAGTAACCAACAACAACTACAACAACAACAAAAAAAACCCTAAAAACATTTTCAGAAACTATAATTCAGTGATGGAAGTGTTGCTCCGTCGATTTGAAGGTTGAGGATTCCTGGCACAGCAGAACTCACTAAACTGACTCTGAATGAGGCGCTGACGTCCTCACAGCCTCCGCTTTCTGATTTCGTCTTTCTATTCACGAGCTCGAGCTAAATGCTTGAAATTAACGAAGGAAATAAATAAATAAATAAATAAAATGCCTGGCATTCAATCGGCATTCTAATTCATCCTAAATGAATTCAGTGAAGTTAAGCTGGGCGGCACGGTGGCATGTTCTCCTCTCAGCGCTAGGGATTTTCCACCCGGTTCGAATCCCCATCTGGGTGGAGTTTCCAAGTTCTCCCCGTGTCCGCGTGGGTTTCCTCCGGGTTCTCCGGTTTCCTCCCACAGTCCAAAAACATGGATCAAGTTAATTGAGTTCTCTAAATTGCCCCATATAGAGTGTGTCTGTGTGAGTGAGTGTGTACCCAGCGATGGATTGGCGCCCTGTCCTGGGTGTATCTGCCCAGCGCCCGAGACGTTCTCCCCTGGATGGGCATGGGGAACCCCACCGCGACCCTAATATAGGATAAAGCGGGAGATAATGAATGAATGAATGAATGAAGTTAAGCTGAGGGCTCCGACTGAATTCACTGCAACACCAGATGGGTCGATGTTCTCGGCTTTGCTCTGACGAGCTGCTGAGTCGGATCACGAGATCAGACTCAAATGTGCATCGAATCTTTCATTCATTCATCATCTCCCACTTTATCCTCTATTAGGGTCGCGGTGGGGTTCCCCATGCCCATCCAGGGGAGAACGTCTCGGGCGCTGGGCAGGTAGACCCAGGACAGGGCACCAATCTATCACTGGGCACACACTCACTCACACAGACACACTATATATGGGGCAATTTGGAGAACTCAATTGACCTTGATCCATGTTTTTGGACTGTGGGAGGAAACCGGAGAACCCGGAGGAAACCCACGCGGACACGGGGAGAACATGGAAACTCCACCCAGATGGGGATTCGAACCGGGAACCCCTAGCGCTGAGAGGTGAACGTGCAAAACCAAATCTCTGCCTTTCAAATGTATACACGTCCTGCGCGCGCGCGGGCGCGCCTAGATGCGCACGTCATGTGTGTGTGTGCGTGTGTGTGTGCGTGTGTGTGTGTGAGCCTGCGCGCGCTTGTGTGTGTGTGTGTGCGTGTGTGTGTGTTCGTTCGCGGGTGCGCGCGCACGGTCAGCCCGGTCTCGCCGCTTTCACAGAGGGGAGAAGGCGCGCGCGCTCTCTGGCATCGAGCGGCATAAACACGGGAGGGAGGTGGGGGGTAAAAACGGAGGAGGAAGGAAAAAAAGAAAAAAGGGGATAAAAAAAAAAAAAAGAAAAAAAAAAAAAGCCGAACTCTCGATTGCAGTTCATACTGCAATTAATCGACGCGCGTTGCGGGGGTGCGGGAGATTTGTGGCTGCCGCAGTGGCGAGTCTATAGACTGAAACCCGGGATCGCAGTGCTGGACTTTCGCAGCTTCTCAAGTGCGCAAGAGCACAGCGGGCTTCACGCTGACAGCACGCCGGCTGATGATGAGCATGTGAACTGTCCACAACTTCACATCAGCCCGATCGATGAAGGTAAGCGACGCAGGACGCGCTCCTGCTTTACTGTCGGTTCGCTGAATCTGCCTCGTATCTTTCACTGGCATCTGAGACTACAGCTTTTTTATTAATTATTATTATTATTATTATTATTATTATTATTATTAATGCTGATGATCTCAGTCTATCGATTCGAAAGGCGCAAAAAACCCAGTGCGCATCGATTGCGTCTATGCAACACAAGACCTTTCACGTTTCCCTGGCACGGATTCTGGCCAGTTGCGGGAGGGAATATTCGGCTTGCCTTTTCAGCCGAGTGCTGAGTAAAAGGCAACAGGAAATTAGTATTCAAAGTTATTCTGGGCGGCTGTATCAGGTCCACATCGACCTCCATTACACATCCACTCGTGTCGTTTACGGGCTGCGTGAGCGGATGTGGATGCTGCTCACTTTTCCAGACCAGCGGGGGCTTTTACCCAAACCTCTGGACTCGGATCGGGGCTCACAGACAGACCCAGCCTCATGTTAGGGCTCTCGGCTTTCTCGGGATTGGTGCCTGAGTCACAGAGGGAGCCCACGATTTCAATATGCAGACATTTCCTTAAGCCATGGCTACAATAGTTGGGTCTAAAATGTGGTTGGGGGCATAAATAAGAACGATCCTCCCGTATGCTTTGCCCAAAAGTTCTAATCATTCGTCAGCACGGTGTTTAGCAGCGTGACATTTCAACAGAAATCCCAAAATTCCAACGTGTATGGAGCGTTGGGAGACCGTTCAGCACCGCGGACAGCGGCCGCCGCGTTTAACCAGGACTCATTCCGTCTGCAGATGCTTTCCATTGAAACGATCTCAGGCTGCTGTCCTGCACGACGGGTCAGTCCTGTAAGTGCGACGTCAGCAAATTCACCAGATGAATGATGGCTTTTCACTTGGCGTCAAAGAGCCAGAGCGACGTCACGGAACAGAGAGAAGAGACCGCAGGAGGTCCGAATATCTTTATCTTGGGGCTCATGACTTAGTTCTTTCTTGAATCCCAGGGGGGTCATGCAAATGAGGGAGGCGCTGATTGGCTGTCACTAGCCAGCTCCAGAAGCTCTGACGAAACAAAATTCAATGCATAACTCAATACAGCGAGCAGCATCCAAAGTGTAAATGCCAAGGACTTTGAGAAATCGTTCGATGCTTATTACGCTATGACACTATACGTCGCTAATTTACACCTTTAATATTGTTACAGAATTGATAAATGTCACTGATCCGAATTTTCCCAATTAACGTGACATGAATTTATTTATTACTAAGAGATGGGATCGATATCAACAAGCCAAGGATGAGATAATAGGCCACAATTGTTAACACTGCAATACATTTCATGTATTTTTGTTTGTCTTATGTTTAAAAGAACATTTCTATATGGATGGATGGTTTTGAAGCGTGTTGGTCAGGGAATAACGACGTGTGTATTAAATTCATGTCGTTACTGCCCACTGGTGGCTAAACTGATACAAACCCACTATCAGAGCTCAGGAGGTTGGGGTGCTTAATAAAACTGCATTGTGTTATATTACTTGAACTACAAAAGGACAAAAGTTAAATCGAATTAGACATTTTTTAAAAGGGCATTGCATCATGTAATACTTTGTATGTTAGATAAATGAATTATTAGTTAAACGCAGTGAATATGTTTTAAGAAACTGGACTCTACAATCAGACTTTCTTGTTTTAGTTGAAACTTTGGCTGCTGACATATAAACACATTGAACAGCTCTCAAATACAATATAATTTATATTAGATTTTAATATAATATATAGCATAATATATACACAAAATCTTTATGACATCACAATAGTTAATTTTGTTATGCCTTGGTTAAAGGAATTTGATAAACTTAACCTAATGAATCGTCAGTATATATATAAATATATATATAGGCATAATACTTTATACATTTATCATTGATAGATATTCTGAAAGATAACATCACCAACCACAGCCAGTCTGAAAGTAAAGAAGCCAAAACAACAAACAGACAAACAAACCCGTTCATAACATTATATCATAGTGAGGACACGTTTTTCCAAAGCAACCTACATGTATTCCAACTTGAGGATATCCGAACTCCTAAAGCAATAAAGCTCAAGTTCTTTGATCAACAACCTGCAATGTCAACATGGTGGACACAGGGATTAAACCTGCAATCTTTAGCTCACTGGGCTACCACTCCCATGTCCACACCCAAAGGACACTCCAATGTCCACACCCAGGACAAATCTAAACTCCATTTAGAAGTTAAATTCTGCTTCATGGCTGTATAAGAAGTGTCTTCATCTAGAAATTAAGTTATTTGGTATTTAAATATTTTCCACTCTGACTGAAATGATTATTAGATGGCTGTTAAAAATTTAAGTACAATTTTATTTATACAGCATTTTTTACCATGCATTTTTAACAAAGCAGCTTTACAAAGAAAAATAAATAAAGGAACTTAGGTTTTGATAAAGTGGACAGATTATGGAATGTATAAGTGCATTTAAAATTCAGCGTTAATTAAATTGTCATCTAATCTCATTTAAATAACCTCTATAATGTTAAAAGTAAAAACACTACACTTTAAACACCAATTATCTCCTAATTTGGTGCCTTTTTGAAGTCAGCAGTATTTAATACATGCATTAATCCTTCTTCTTCTCTTCTTCTTCTTCCTAAATATTTAGATCTTTAGATTTTACCTCAGATCTGTTTGCCCGTGTGGCTTATTCCGTCTGATAAAGCATGATGAGCTCCTCTGCCAAATTGTCTTGAAGCCTGTTGGAAGCAGGGTTCATTATTCATTTCACAGAGAGTTGGAATCAGGCACAGTTTGGTGATTTCCCTGCACACACACACTCATTATTCAACAGAGTAGCTAATTGGCGGGTTTTGTCGGCAGGGAAATCACTAAACTCTGCTGGCCTTAAGTTTAATGTCGTAACAGACGGCTGTTCCGAGGAGATGCCTGGAAGTGGTCGAAGGTGCAGCTCTGGTGGTTCAGATCGGTTTTAAACATGATGCTCGAATCAATAGCTGCCGTCATTAAACGCACTGCTGTGTGTCGTAAATCCATTCGGTCGCTTTTGAGTCCTTTCTCTCAGTTGTTTATTTAATTCAATCCTTTTATTAATAAAAACACTCATCAGCAGGTCCGCCAGAAACATAATCACGCCGCTTCGTTCTCTCGTGTTGGTGAGCCGTAGGTTTGCTCTGGTTAACACATTTTTAACAAAGGCCAGGTTGCAGAATGGTTCTGTAATTTACTCTCTCTCTCTTTTTCTTTTTTATTTTTCCAAACCCTACTGCAAATGCTAACTACTAAGTCAGGGAATAAAGGTTCTGCGACATGGTTTGGTGTTTGTTGATCTGTATATCATGATAAATAGGAGATTAATATTCGTAACAGCTGTGAAGTCAGTGAGACTGATTAAAGTGATAAAGCTTTTGAATGTCATTCTTTGTTTTAGGAAAATAACTCTGACAAAAAAGCTCTAACAAAGGCATTCACGCTCTCCCATCAGAACTTTTAAATATTTGATGTTATATTTTATGTCAGCGGCACAGTGGCTTAGTGGTTTAGCACGTTCTCCTCTCGGCGCTGGGGATCCAGGTTCGAAACCCAATCTGGGTGGAGTTTGGGATGGGATGTTCTCCCCATGTCTGTGTGGGTTTCCTCCGGCTTCTTCGGTTTCCTCCCACAGTCTAAAAACATGGATTCAAGGTAAATTAAATGCCCTAAATTGCCCCATATAGGGTGTGTGTGTGTGTGTGTGTGTGTGAGTGAGTGTGTGCCCAGCGATAGATTGCGCCCTGTCCTGGGTATATCTGCCCAGCGCCCCGCAACCATTGTTGAGTATGAAGCAGAAGATAATGAATTAATGTGTTATGTCACATAAGCTTTTACATTTTCCCATATAATAAAATGTAAAATGTAAAAGCTTATGTCACGTATATTATTGTATACATTTATATATATATATATATATATATATATATATATATATATATATATATATAAATAAATATATATATATATATATATATATATATATATATATATATATATAATTAATTATTATTTTTTTGCCTGATTATAGATATTTTTTGCCTGTTTGCTTTTGTTTTCCTCTAATTAAGACACCTAATTATAATCTGAAATGAAACTCCATTGTTCCTCCCGTGTGATCATGCACCAGGACGTCAGGCCTCACGATCAGCGTGGTGTAGACGATTCGAGACGTCTGAGCCTGACAGCGAAACAAATTGTCGTATTTCACTTCAGAATGTTCCTGCATCAAAAAGGGACCGACGGCAGCTTCACCCGGGTTTTTGGTGATTCCCCTCCACAAAACGTATCGATATTCTCATCCTGTAAGTTAGTTGTCCGTTGCCACCGACTTTGATCACGGGTGCAATGTGAGATGTGCACAGTATGCTCATTACCGATTCCTGGCATGAAACAGCACCAAGGCTCGGAGCTCATAAGAGGGCTTATTCCCGGCGCGGGGTTCTGCTTGTTAGTGTCACTTTAACACTGTGATGACAGACGCGCCGTGTAATCAAGGAGTTATTGCTTAGCGTCGCGGAAGGCCCACTATCCATAGCGCTCTCGCAGCACAAATCAAAGAGCTGCTCCTCTCCCTTTTCCTGAGTCAGAATCCTCCTCGTACACCTGCATACCCACTCGGAGAGGCGTTTGAGCATTCCCCGCACGGCTCCTCGTGTCAAAACATGACCCTTTTGATGGCATATTATTTCATAGGTTGGGTGCCAACTGATTCGGCTCCTTTCATGATTTGTGCCGCGACTGACTTTTGAAAGCATTTGCATATGTGAGAAAATAAAGCAGTAAAGGGCTTATGTCACATCAAACAGATTTGTGCTTCTAAGCCTGTTAAATAAAACATGCCACAGATAACCATTAGATTCATCACATTATGTAAACGTTCAAATTAAGTTTCACTTCGCCACATTTTAGAACCTTCTAGAACAACACAAGAGGTCGGATGTGAGGCCCGGCCGCAGGAGCCGGGGTAGATATTATAGGTGAGAGAAACAGAAACACTGGGGGCAATGTGGAAATAAACCCGAGACGAGGTGTCAGTTCATCACACAGTGATGTATTGTTTCACGGTGTGAGAAACGGAGAGAAACTCTCATTTCCTGGAATAGTTTTGAGGCCTGGGAGGGAGACCAGCAGTGATATGGGAGAACATGCCAAGCCTATACTTTATTCTGAATATAGGATAGGGCTCAGTAGCAGTTAAAACAGTGGCATCACACTGCAGGAGGCGCTTTCTGATGCTCTGGCACAGTGGGCTGTTTGTTTAATGGGATGACAAGTCAATGCTGAGGTTACAGCTTTATACACAATCTGGGTCCTGCACTGCTAATTGTTATAACTCCCCTATTGAGCCTCGGTCCTCACAGGGTTTCTTTTTTTAAAAAAAACACCACCACCAGGGAGCTTTTCCTTCTATTGTCACATCTACATGCTCTTCAGCGGTTCAGAATCAGAATCAGAATCAGAATCAGACTTTTTCGCCAAGTATGTTCACAAATACAAGGAATTTGTATTTGGTTGCAATAGCTCACAGTGCACAATAAGTGACTGACACACCCAAACTAGCATTCCTCCTACACACACACACACACACACACACACACACACACACACACACACACGCACAGACACACCTGTAAACATGACGATTGTATTTAAAATAAAGTGCTAGTGCAATACTGTTGTTAGAGGTAACATAAGGAAGATCAGACCCTTTCTGACTGAACATGTTACCCAACTGCTTGTTCAAGCCCGCGTCCTATCCCAGCTTGATTATTGTAATGCACTACTTGCCGCTATCCCAACTTCCACCATCAGACCTCTTCAACTAATTCAAAACTCTGCAGCCCGACTCGTGTTTAACCAGCCCAAGCGAACTCAAGTCACTCCATCACTCACTTCCCTCCATTGGTTCCTGTAGCTGCTCGCATTCAGTACAAGTCGCTAACTCTGGCATACAGAACCATTTCTGGATCTTCCCCCTCTTACCTTCACTCTATCTTTTCAAAATACACTCCGACTCGTTCACTTCGCTCCAGTGATGATTGCCGCCTGGCGATTCCACCTCACCGAGGAGCTGATTCTCACTCCGTGGCGTTCTCCACTGCAACATGGTGGAACGATCTTCCCAACTCTGTCCGTAAGGCAGAATCACTGAACAGTTTCAAGAAACTACTGAAGACGCATCTCTTTAACAAATACCTGTTATAAAAAAAAAAAAGAAAAAAAAAAGGGGGGGGGGGGGGCGCAGCTTCGAATAACAATCAGGTTGATGAACTTACAGTATAGTTGGTTTTCTCCATGGCTTCTGACTTGTGGTGTTCTCATTTGTAAGTCGCTTTGGATAAAAGCGTCTGCTAAATGACTAAATGTAAATGTAAATGTAGAGGTGCCTGGGGCACCTGTCCCTCGTTTGTGTTCTTGATTATCTCAGCTGGGTGATTATTTGGTTTGTTATTTAGTTTCCGTTTTCCAGTATTTCGGGGCACGTCTTTGTTTTGCGGTTATAATACCCTATGTTAGTTTGTTCGTTTGTTTCCCCCCCTTTCTGTTGGTGTTCCAATACATCATTTTTAATAAATTTGGTTTTGGATTTTATCCCGGTGTTTTTCTGGACTCTCCTTCCGCGTTCAACCACGGTGCGGCGCTGCGCACGTTCTCCGCACAGGTCGCACTCGTGGGAGCGTTTCCGTGGACCGACGTACGCTTTATTCCGCGTAGTCGGTGCCCGGAAAGCGCTCACTAGGCGCGAGCGGCGTACGCCCGAATTCCCGCGTAGCCGCCCTCCTCCGAGGAAGAACGGACTTCTCTAACAACTGTAATGGATAGTTAAAATAGATGAAAAGGGAAGAAAGACTGGTTGAGAGTGTTGAGAATGAGTCCAGAAGTAGTGTTTTAATGTTCAGCTGTTCATTAGTGTGATATTAGTTATATCAGTGATATTAGTTCAGATATAATATTTACAGTAGATACCGATATACTGTAAGAAGCTCTGTATATACGTGTACAGAACCCTGCTGCTGGGTTGGTGAAAAGAGGTGTCGGCTTTGAATAGCTGATTAAAGAAACATTTTGGATAGCAAAGGGATGAGATGGGATAGGGTGGGATGGGCCTCTCCAACAAAAAATAAAATAAAGTAAAAACTAACTACATGAATTGTAACTTATTAATGAACGATATATATTTTTTATTGTATTCATGCTACACTCTGGGCTTTTCTTGTATCCACTATCCAATGTATGCACACACACACACACACACACATAGCTCAGTTTCTCCTGCTGCAGCAAATTATCCCACAAGCTCTTGATGGGATTGCAGTCTAATGATTTTGCTGGCTAGTCAAAGTGCCCTAAAAGTAGCTTCCACTGATGGGTATCTTTTCTACATAATGTAATAAGATGCTCTTTCTTCTTAGAAATGATGTCTTCGCCCATTAGGAACAAAACCATCTCGAATAGTTCTGTTGCTGTCACACTGACTGCGGCAGGATGACCAACCAAAACTAAACCTAACAGCTCAGAGGCTCGGATTCCGGAGCCACCGAATTTGGCAATTTAATAAACCGAGAATATAGCTACGAACTCAACAGGCATACGGGTAAAAACACGGCAGCACAAGAACAAGAATGACAAGCCATAAGTGCAACAGGACCATAATTGTATAACTACAATAGGAACGAATACTAATACAGAGAACCGGTCTCCCGGGGAAACGAAATAAGTGATAAGACTCATACACTGTAAAATGAATCCAAATGTGCAGTAGGGTCTATTGTTCCTCAACACAATGTTTCATTTGCATTTTAACTTTAATATATACTCAGTGGACGCCTGCAGCTTCAAAAAATGCGATGCTTAATAATGGTTTGCTGCTGATTCATCAGTTTTATTGTGTTCCATTAAGTCGTATCTATTTCTCAAGGTAAACACTGCATCTATTTAAAGTTGTGTATTTATTATGCTACGAAGAAAAACATATTCACGTTCATTATCTCGCCCCCCCCTCCCCCCATTCCTGCATACGCATTTTCGAAAATGGAAATAAAATGACAAACTGATGTCCTTTCTGTTGCCTCTGTTGTTCTTGGGAGGAACGTGAAATGGCAAATTGAGATCATTGTATTTTTTTCGTGGAGGCTGGAATATTTCTAGAGATTTTATAAAAGAATTGGTGGGAAAAGGCAGTGTTCTAATGGCATACTGAACTCCTGCCGAGGGGCGTGGTAACAGCAGGGTTATGGTGTGGGGCAATCAATCCCAAATCCACCAAGTATTATGGCTGATCCTGTGTTAGGATACCTGTAATTCACTTTGGATAAAAGCATCCGCAGAATGACATCATGTTAAAGTAGATCTGGTTAGAAACCTTCTCCAATTCCTCCCCATCGTTTCATTCCACATTCCAAAGACATGCTAAGAGCTGCATCAGACATACTGACTGTCCTCTGATTGTATGATCTGTAAACTGTGGCAGAGTAAAGAATTGGTGGCCATCCATCCATCCATCCATCCATTATCTTCCGCTTATCCGGGGTTCGGGTCGCGGGAATTGGTGACCAACATCATAAAAATCCGAATCAATGTAAACTGGACTGTAGCCTAACATCCAATCCAAGGGTCGGACATGGGGCTGAATGGACAGCACCAAATTATTACATATGTTTTTATTGGTGGAGTTTGCAAAATGTGTGTATGTGTGTGTGTGTCAGTAGCAAGACTGATGACCTGTTCAGGGTGTTTTCCTGACATTTGTCGAGTGAGTGTTGGGAGTGTCTCCAGCACCCTCCGCGGTCCTAATTACAATAAGCGGCTTTAAAAATTAGGAATCCCGTTCCGTCCCAACAGCGTGGGTATTAATACGGTTTCCTTCCATGTGCGCCTCTTTGTTTCATTGTGTCAACAAGATTTTAGAGACCTGTGGGCTCACAATTAACAAAAGCATAATTATTACAGCCTCGAATGCTTTGTATGCTGCAGCTCCACATTCTGAAAACAGGAGATTTGAGGCCGAAAACTCCACAGCTGCGAGGGGAGACCATATACTTATGACTGAAGAGCGTATGTTAATACCGAGTCGAAAGGGGAGTTGATTGGGATGACACGAAGAGATGCTAATAGGAAAGTATTGTCCAGTTACTATAAAATGTTCCATTTCATTACACATGGTCATTAAGGAGGTAAAAGAAAAGGAAAAGTCTGAGCTGCAGAATGCGATAAAATGTATTAGGCTGTTTCTTGGGGCCTTATTTAAAATTCTCCAGCTTAAATCCACACTTTTGCATTTCTTAATCCTGTGCTTGTTCTGCCCCGTTCCTCTTAACCAGAGTGAATCACAATTTAGCCCTTTCTCAGCTTCAGCTTTATTAGCTTTATGCCAATTAGCACTTGTGTGTTGCAGGTGGGGGGAACTGAATAAGAGGGCTGGAAGTAACACTTCCCAAAGCCTGTCATTAGCGAAGAACCGTATCGCGTCTCCAGCTGACTGAAATGGCTATACAAAGAGAGAAAAAAAAAAACCCATAATTCAATAGCAAAACATACAGTGTACTCGCTGACCGTGAAAACGCGCTCACGGCTGTTCGGCTTGTTAAAACGATTACGAGTTCCATGTTGACAATAAACAGTTACTCATCACCATTTATGGGAATGTTTATAAGGCATGTAATGTGCTTTAAGGTGTAATTAAGGTCAGAGTTGCACATGTCACACGGCTTCACGAGAGGCAAAGTCAAGTAGCTCAGCAAACTTAATCACAGTCGCCTGTAGAGCACAGATAAGCTGGAAAGGCACTTTTTGCTCTCGATGATTTTGTTTCCCCCGCACCGCTTCAATTTGGTAAAGTAAAGATAGTGCTAACAGCGGCGATCTTATCGCAAAGAGATCACATAAACTTGACACAGAGCAATTTTCAAACTACTTGCTATGAGAGACCAGTGCTGATCTTGTCTTTCTATAGAACAGTGGAATTCATAAAACTTTCCTCTCAGCTGTAAATGTAATCTTTTATTTTTAATTAATTCTCTCAATTGTCCAGCTGTACAGAGTCTCCTGATCCCAACAACCAACATATATATATATATATATATATAGGCGGCACGGTGGCTTAGTGGTTAGCATGTTCTCCCATGTTCCCATGTTCTCCCCGTGTCTGTGTGGGTTTCCTCTGGGTTCTCCGGTTTCCTCCCACAGTCCAAAAACATGGATCAAGTCAATTGAGTTCTCCAAATTGCCCCATATAGAGTGTGTCTGTGTGAGTGAGTGTGTGCCCAGCGATGGATTGGCGTCCTGTCCCGGGTGTATCTGCCCAGCGTCCGAAACGTTCTCCCCTGGATGAGTATGGGAACCCCCCCCCCCCGCGACCCTAATATAGGATAAAGCGGAAGATAATGAATGAATGAATATATATATATATATATATATATATATATATATATATGTATATTAATAAATACAAAACAAAACATTTAAAATATGAAAAGATAAAGAGTTTCAGTACTCAACTTATTTGGGGTGTCCATATAATTTTGGTGATGTGGAACGTTTGCACCCCTGGTTCCCAAAAAACGTTCCGAATTCCGAGCCCCATATCATTTAAATGGATCTTAAGCTGCATTCTAAAGCTGGAGGTCACAGTCGAGTGAATCAGCACCCCAAGCAATGTAATTAAAAAATAATGACTCATCACGCAAAGACAGCTCGCTCCCTTAAGTGTGTTGTCCTGACAGAACGACGGCGACAACTGAATGCAGAACAGCAAGAACATATCAGTTAATTGGTGAGAAAATGCCAAAATGTGAACTACAAGCACTTAGGACTTTATAAATCTGATTTTCTACCTTACGGACATTAATGAGAGTAAATTCAGTATTAAAGCCTCCATCTGTACGCACTCGAGCTCCGGCGTGGGGAGCGCGTTGGGGAAACGTGCACGGGAACGTTGTTAAATCTGCTCATCGCTTCCTTTGTTTTACGCGTGCACACAGAAACGTACGGACGATCTGTTTTTCCAAGGAGTCTTATTTTATTAAACTTGTAAACATCGTCATGAAAACCTTTAACTCTAAAGCAACGCGTATTAAAAGATAAACAGGAACAAGGCCTCCAATTTCTCTTTAATAATTGGCATATACTATTATACTCAGGACATCTGGCCCACTAATGAGATAATTACATGTACAGTTCATGCACGCACACACACACACACACACAGGCACACACACACACACACACACACACACACACACACACACACACACACACACAGGCGCGCACACACACACACACACACACACACACACACGCACACACACACACAATTAAACAAACAAATAACATTCAAAAGAACATTGTGTACAGTGTTGTTTTTTTACTGTTAGTATTGCTGTCATGTTTTCTTTCATGGTGTAAAAAAAAAAAAAAAAGAGTGGAAATAAATAGAGATACAGAAATGAGAGACAGAGGAGAGAGAGGAAGAGAAGGAGGAAGGAGAGAGTGGAAAGAGTGATGAAATAAATAAATAAAGGAACAAAATTAATAAATAAGAGAGGTACAATTGGATGGAAGGATGGCAAGCATGAGGAGGATGGGATGGAAGGAAGGAGGAAAGGACATGTGGAGGGACAAAAGGGAAGGAGGTGGCAAAAAGGAAGGAAGGAAGGACGGGGAGGAGAAAAAGGAACGAAAAGGGAGACGGAAGCGAGAGAACGAAGGACAGAAGTGAGGAGGTAGAGAAGGAATTAAGGAGAGCTGGAGGAGGAGACGAGGGATAAGAAGCGAGGAGGGAAGAAAGCAGAGAGCAGAGAGAACGAGAGAGAGAGGGAGGAATCGGGAAGTCTCACGTTCGTTAAAGTTCAATGAAGAACGCTTTTAATTCTGGAGGCTTTCTAACATATTAAAAACGTTTGGTTTGTAGGATCTGCGTTGGTTAACAGTTTAGAAACGACTCTGATGATGGAGTGAGTGGAACGCTGACTTTCATTTTCTTTTTTTTTTTCCCGAACTTTGCCTGTGGGCTCCTCATCTCTGAGGAGCGAGTAAAACGAAATAAATTAGTAACGAACTCGAGACTAGTCAGCCTGAGCTGCAAGAACTAGCATTATTTTTTTAGCAGCTCCATTCTGCTTAATTAACCCCAATTAACCCCCACCACTACATCACCATCACCATCACCCGCCCTCCAGTCCCAGCTTCCCATTCACGTCCCGCTTCAGTGTTGTTTGTCTTTTATAATCAGATCAGAATCCAAACAAAAAAAACATACAAAGTCGCAGTGAACAAACCGAGTGGAAAATAGAGCGTATAGATTTAATAGAGTTTAAAATAGAGTTTATATAGTGTGTATATAGTTTATATATAGCGTATATAGTTTATATAGAGTGTATATAGTTTATATAGTGTATTTATATAGAGTGTATATAGTTTATATAGTGCATATAGAGTGTATATAGTTTATAGAGTGTATATAGAGTGCATATAGTTTATATAGAGTGCATATAGTTTATATAGTGTATATAGTTTATATAGAGTGTATATAGTTTATATAGTGTATATAGTTTATATAGAGTGTATATAGTTTATATAGTGTATATTGTTTATATTGTGTATATAGAGTGTATATAGTTTATATAGTGTATATAGTGTATATAGAGTGTATATAGTTTATATAGAGTGTATATAGTTTTATATAGTGTATATTGTTTATATAGTGTATATAGAGTGTATATAGTTTATATAGTGTATATAGAGTGTATACAGTTTATATAGTGTATATAGTGTATATAGAGTGTATATAGTTTATATAGAGTGTATATAGTTTATATAGTGTATATAGAGTGTATATAGTTTATATAGTGTATATATAGTGTATATGGTTTATATAGTGTATATAGTGTATATAGAGTGTATATAGTTTATATAGAGTGTATATAGTTTATATAGTGTATATTGTTTATATAGTGTATATAGAGTGTATATAGTTTATATAGTGTATATAGAGTGTATATAGAGTGCAGGGAGGATGGAGCAGATCCACTTTAGTCATTGGTAGGTAAAAAACATTGCTCAAACATTTACAGTAACCTAAATTAAACGCAGTAACATTCTGGCCTCGATCCTTTCATCTGGCCCACTTGCCCCATTAAATGATGAGACAGAACACAGATTTAAAGGCGATTGTGGAATACAGTATTGGAGCAGTTTCTAATCTCCAAATACAGAAAAATAATAAATCAATTGTTTATAATGAATAAATATAAAAGGTCTTGTTTACTTTACTTCTTATAGCGTCACATTTTATCTGTAACGCCTTTTCATTTAAAATAAAATTCTTTAAAGCCCTTATGGTTCTCCCACAGATTAGTGCATTTTGAATAATAATCTGTTCATAAAAAATAAATAGTATTTTCTTAACAGTAGACACTCGTTTCATATCCATCAGGCCCGTTGGAGCAGGGCAAACAAACAAACCAATTTCCTTGGGCGCTCAGCTTCATATTGTTTATATATTAATATTACGTTTGTTAACTTAAGAAATATTTCAATCAGTGAGGCATTTTGCTTGGGGCCCCTAAATGCCTTGAAACAGCCCTGAGAACGACCTTTAGTGTCCAGATCACAAGAAATCAAAACTATATCTTTGATGCTGAGTGATGTGAGTTTTATAAACCTGCACATTGGATTGCCGTCCTCTCCGCTACACATGTGCACTCACTATGAGGATTCTATTAAAGAAACACAGTGTGTCATCATAAATTAAAGGTCCCACAGCCAATCAGAGTAATGAGCTCCCGAGGGAAAGAAAAGACTCATGATTATTCTCCATCTGCAGACGAGTAGGAAGAAGTTGGACGCAAAGAAATTAAAAAAGAAGGGGACGGGAAATTAATAAAGGACTCACACATTGAGCCAAAGAGACAAATACTAACTGAATACTAACCAGCTAACTTACACAACGAACCAATAACAAGATAAGAGTAGCCTTAGATTGCAATGACACTTAACGAAGTATGAGTGTGACGTCTAATCAGCACGTTAATCATCAATAGATTGGACCAAAAGTGTGAGTGCTCTATGGTATTATTAACTCGCTGTTAATTGTTGTAATTGAACAGATTTTTTGGTATTTTTTTCCAAATACAAACGTTATTGTTAAATATGTACAAGTTTAGAGCGGCACCGTGGTTCTCCTCTCAGCGCTGGGGATCCAGGTTCGCATCCCGATCTGGGTGGAGTTTCGGTGTTCTACCTGTATCCATGTGGGTTTTCTCTGGGTTCTCCCACAGTGTCCTCCCACAGTCCAAAAACATGGATTAAGGGCAAAGTGTTGCTCTAAATTGCCCCAATATAGTGTGTGTAAGTTTGTGCCCAGTAATAGATCTCCAAAGTGCTCAAAATCCCCTGGATGGATATGGGGAACCCACCTGCTGCCCTAATATAGGATTAAGTGGAAGATAATAAGTTTAGAAATTGTTTTTCTACAACAAATTTAAAAAAATGCAAACTAGGGCTGAAAACACTTGAGGAGCAGTTTACAAGTAAATCACAACAACGTAAAACCATCGAATGCTGAGTCTTTGTGGAATATGGAGCATTATCAAGTCTACGAGGCATTTAGGTTCTTCTTGCTGTTGAGCTGCGGTGCGAATTGCTGTGCCGCCTCATTATATCATAAAAATATCAAGTTTCAGGGAGTAAAATTTCAATGTATACTGTAGAAATTGCCCAGCGATGGATTGGCGCCCTGTCCTGGGTGTATCTGCCCAGCGCCCGAGACGTTCTCCCCTGGATGGGCATGGGGAACCCCACCGCGACCCTAATAGAGGATAAAGCGGGAGATAATGAATGAATACTGTAGAAGTCTCGGGAGTCAAACAGCCTTATAAATAAATTTGTACTGTTTCTTTAATATTATTATAAATAAGAGTATCTGTGGCGTAACGACCGTTAAAACAGGAGCTTTAAAGTGAAACTGTGATATCCAGCAATCAGCAAGTTATAACCGTGTCTAGCTTCTTCATATAATTATTAGAAATAAAACACCCACTTCATTTGGCTTCATTTGCATTTCATTACTGTACCCAGCATATGCTGACTGTCTTTTTTTTTTTTTATTCATGAAGGTAAGTTTATTAGCGGCATTGTGCCAGCCGCACAGCACCTGCCATTCACCTACATTTAATTACACTGCACTAAATGAACAAAACAAGCTGACCATATTTTGGTTTTCAAAGAGGAGGACACTTCAGGCGGCGTGCAGCAGATGGCGGTTTGGCGGTTGAGACGTGGCATACGCAGTGACACAGTGGAAGTAAACTGCACGGCCAAAGAAGAGTCAGCGCTCGAGACTTTTGAGTTTCATGATCTATGGTTGCTTCAGATGTTCATCTGAACTCAGCGACTCACAAAGGCAGCGCAGGAGCTGAATGTCCAGACAGGGCAGGTTACAGGGCAGGTTCTAGGGCAGGTTCTAGGGCAGGTTCCAGGGCAGGTTCTACATCGATGTGCATCAGTGTATGTATTGAAATCTGATGACTCATCAGGAGCAAATTATCCAACAGGAGTTCGGGAAGCGTGGCACAGGAGCTTAGTGGTCATCATGTCCACCTCTCACCTCTCCAGGTTCGAATCCCGATTTGGGTGGAGTTCCCATGTCCTCCCCGTGTCTGTGTGGGTTTCCTCCGGGCTCTTCCGGTTTCCTCCCACAGTCCAAAAACATGGATTCAAGGTGAATTCTCTGCACAATCTTTACATGGGTGTCGCTCACTGAGGCTCGGTCCTCACTAGGTTTCGTTCTGTAAATTACTTCTTAACAGGGAGTTTTGTCTTGCCACTGTCACTTCGGTTTGCTTTTTGGGAGTTCAGGCTCGGAACTCTGTGAAGTTGCTTTGTGTCGGTGTAGTATTGTAAAAAAACATCTGTTTAAATAAATGAACTTGAATTGGTTGCTCTAAATTGCCCCTCTATAAATTGCCACTATATAGTGTCTGTCTGTGTGAGTGAGTTTGTTCCCAGTGATCGGTTGGCGCCATGTCTATGGTGTATCTGCCCAACACCCGAAAGGTTCTCCCCAGATGGGCCGTAGGGAACACCCCTCGCAACCCATGTGATTAATTGGAAGAAAATGGATGGATGGGTTTAGGAAGCAGTTTAATTGTATTGGCCAACAAAAGCTTTTGGGATTTTCCAGGAAAGACCTAACCATATATTCATTCATTCATTCATTCATTCATTCATTCATTATCTCCCGCTTTATCCTCTATTAGGGTCGCGGTGGGGTTCCCCATGCCCATCCAGGGGAGAATGTCTCGAGCGCTGGGCAGATAGACCCAGGACAGGGCGCCAATCCATCGCTAGGCAAATAAACCAAATTACGCAGAGAGCACGATTTTAAACCCATTAATTAATTCCTTATTGTTTTTGTAACTAAAATATTAATTCTATCTTCGAGGTGAACTGTTCTATGTACGGTGATGTTAAAAGGACTGCTGATCAAAGTTCAAAGTTTCTAAAATCCAAAGACAGACATAAAATGACATAAGTGAGGAAATTACACTAGAAATCAAGACAGTACATCACTGTGTGAAGCCTCATTACACGGTCAGCATGGCTCAGTGGTTAAGGTGACGCACAAGCTCTGAAGGTTGGCTGTTTGAGTCATCACAGGCCCTCAAAGACTCAAAAACCATTAAAACATGACCTCACAGCGAGGCAGGAGAAGATGCCGTACAAAGCAACAGCTGACTGAAGTACCGCAGCTTCATGGGAGTCAAAGCATGTGTTCCCCAGTCAGCACACACACTTCAGAGAAGCACCGGACCAATTTAAGCACTATAGACGTTCCTTTAACACAAATGAGCCAGGATTTAAAGAGATATGGGAAATGCAGATCGTCTAAAATAATGAATCCCGTATCGAGCCGCTGTAAGCCCTTATTTGCAACATGTGCCTTCTGCATGTGCTATTAAAGGTTCCGCTCTAATGGCTGCATGAGTCTGCTGTCAGACAGCGTTTCAGTGTAAATAAGTTAATATACATTGATTTGAACAATCAGAGCGATTAATGTTCGGCCCAGAGCCAGACAGAGGCATACTAAACCTCAGCGCAAAATCACAGAGACCAAACCAGCCATCACGTCACAATCAGCCCATTTTTTTTTTGTGTGGAGAAACCCACTCATCATGCCGCCATTTTTCTTTTTCACGGCGCCAACCAAAAATGACAAAGTAGGTGATTTTGGCTGCTTTCACACTTGGTTTGTTTGCGTACCGACTTTGATTATCTCCCCATCTTCTGCGCCGCGCTGGTCGCCTTTCGCTTTACATTTATTGGACGCAGGCCCTGAATGTGCATGTCATCACCACTTACAGCACGGGCGGCTTTTATCCACCAGTATCGGGGGAATGGAGGATAAACGAGGAAATGCCAGGAGAATGCCAGACGATGTTTATTTCCTCATTTATCTTTTTGTTAATATGGTGTCAGCACCAAAAAATGTGCTTGGCATTTTCACTATGCCATTAATGCATCGCTCTGCTGCGAATGATGCGAGCTGCTGCGAGACGAGCCGCGACGTGATCTGAATTCGCACCTTTTGCCTGCGGACCATACGCGCAGACACTCGAGGCGAGCAAACGGTGCGACTGCCTCGAATTCCTCTCCTAATAGATTTTAAACACAACGAGTTAAGTCCTCACTTGGTTGCTCTGCTTGTGCTGCCGTTGCATCGGTGAGCTCTAGAACTCAGACTCGAGAACATTTCTGTGACATCACTCATCATGCCAACAACATGGGACGTACTAATGACCAGTGTTAATCACACAACTAAAATAAATCACTAGTTACCATAAACGAGTCCCTTTGTTTATATATATATATACATACACACACACACACATCCATTCATCCATTATCTTCCGTTTTATCCTCTATTAGGGTTGCGAGGGGGTTCCCCACGCCCATCCAGGGGAGAACGTTTCGGGCGCTGGGCAGATACACCCAGGACAGGGCGCCAATCCATCGCTGGGCACACACTCATACACACATGCATACTGTACACACTTCTATATGGGGCAATTTGGAGAACTCAATTGACTTGATCCATGTTTTTGGACTGTGGGAGGAAACCGGAGAACATATATAAGGGCGGCACGGTGGCTTAGTGGTTAGCACGTTCTCCTCTCAGCGCTAGGGATTCCCGGTTCGAATCCCCATCTGGGTGGAGTTTCCATGTTCTCCCCATGTCCGCGTGGGTTTCCTCCGGGTTCTCCGGTTTCCTCCCACAGTCCAACATGGATCGTCAATTGAGTTCTCCAAATTGCCCCATATAGAGTGTGTTTGTGTGCGTGTCTGTGTCTGTGTGTGTGTCTGAGTGTGTGCCCAGCGATAGATTGGCGTCCTGTCCTGGGTGTATCTTCCCAGCGCCCGAAACGTTCTCCCCTGGATGGGCATGGGGAACCCCCCTGCGACCCTAATATAGGATAAAGCGGATGATAACGGATGGATGGATGGATGGATATATATATATATTTATATATGCACAAAGAGCAGTAACTCACCTTCATATTTTTTGCCCCAGCAACACCGATCCTCAGTGATGATGAGGATGAAGATGAGGATGAGGTGCTCTAAGGTTGTCACTGTAACATGCTGGCAGTGTTGTGGGTGAGAAGCAGGCATCACCTCAAAAGGAAACAGAATGAAGACATGGTTTAACAGTGAAATCAGCCTTCCTCAAACTATTGCCACAAGTCATGATATATAGATACAGCACGGACAGACCTCACACAATGTATTAAACAGCTGCTCTACTTTATATAGGACATTTAAATATCAGAATTTTTTTCATTACAGTTAAATAACAACAAAGAAATAAATGAAACATGAAAATGATTTCCCACAGGTGCATTTTACTCACTTATGTGATATTACAAAGAGCCATCGGAAAAAGAACAAAAAAAAAAAAAACATCCTCAGGCAAAACTGAGCGTAATTTCATTCCTAAAAGTCTAAAAAGTACAGATTCATATTTAAATCCAGTTTGTGAGTTTTTTTTTGGTTATTTCTGATGAATCTAAAGAATGATCCATATTTACTAACATCACCACGAGCAAAAAAATAATAACGCTGAAGGCATGGAAGCAAAATGCAGCGGAACATGAGAACACGTCTTTTATTATCAGAGTTCAAATGTAAAACCTAAATTTAAACCTGGAAAAAAAAAATAATAAAAACAGAAGTTCGAGGCTGAGAAAACAAACAAACAACAAAGATCTGAAGAGCATCATGGATTTTAATATAATTGTTAAATCACGTCTCTGGCTGCTGGGTGATGATGTTAATACATGAGGAGAAGGTTAAGGTCAAAACAATGAACAAAAACACATGGGCAGTAAAACAGCGAGACTCCAGGGTGAGAAATCAAAGCAGAAGCAGAGAGGAGGCTGGGAAAATATTACATGCTTGAAGATAATGGCACAATATGTCATGGCATGTGAATATCAATTTTCATTCCTAAGCACCATTTTCTAAGCAGACTATCAAACCTAATGAGCTCAGTGCATCATAACAGAGGAGGGGGTTGAAAAAAAATGAAAAAAACCCATCGGGGTTGAAACCGTGTCGTAGTCGTGACTGATATCTGGCACAGATCTGATGGAGAGCTGACGGGATTGATTACGTTCCTTCTTTTTAATGCACATATTAAATTGTGTTGCATGAATTCCGGATTATTATCTCACTTTTACTTTAAAGTTCCGATGTTCTAATGTACTGATTCTGACAGGGTTGGCAGCCAGCTCTTTGATCATGCTTGGGATGAAACGGAGTGTTCATTGTTAGTCCGACCTTCTCATCTTTCCCCCTCAGTGACCTTATGAGTATTATTTTATTTAAAATGGCACAGATTCGAAAGTAAACTAGTGAAAACCTATAAAACATGTAGGAATGGTACTTCGGTTTCTTTCCACATTCCAAAACCAT
This sequence comes from Corydoras sp. C115, assembly GCA_019802505.1. Taxonomy (NCBI): domain Eukaryota; kingdom Metazoa; phylum Chordata; class Actinopteri; order Siluriformes; family Callichthyidae; genus Corydoras; species Corydoras sp. C115. The sequence continues at coordinate 131,989 of JAFMOC010000445.1, forward strand.
TGGAAACCTGATTGGAACATTGGAGATACTAATTCATTCATCCATTATCTTTTATCCTCTATTAGGGTCGCGGGGGGGGTTCCCCATGCCCATCCAGGGGAGAACATTTCGGGCGCTGGGCAGACACACCCAGGACAGGGCGCCAACCTATCGCTGGGCTCACACTCACTCACACAGACACACTCTATATGGGACAATTTGGAGAACTCAATTAACTTGATCCATGTTTTTGGACTGTGGGAGGAAACCGGAGAACCTGGAGGAAACCCACGCGGACATGGGGAGAACATGGAAACTCCACCCAGATGGGGATTCGAACCGGGAATCCCTAGCGCTGAGAGGCGAAGGTGCTAAACCACTAAGCCACCGTGCCGCCCTGGAGATACTTATTGCTTGGCTATTTTTGGGTTACTGTATAAATCAAGGGAAACTTCCTGCTTTGTGACAATAAACTGTCAATATCTCAACCGGTGATTTATTAAAAGGACATTTTGCCGGACGTATGAAGTGGAGGCCTTCATGCCGCGGCATTCTATCCATCTCTGTCCCTAATAATCAGTCCACATCATTCACAATTAAGCACGCAAAAACGACAACGAGTCAACTGCAGGGGAGCAAGGGCCCTTGTTGCCATGGCAACATACCACACTGGAAAACTTCAGAGAAAAGAGTGCATGAGCGTTTATGTCTGCTCGAGTGTGTGCCCATACCCTTGGGAGAGTGGACTCATTTCAGAGTGAAGAACTGGCTCTCCAGCAGTAGAATATTTCCCAAATCACAGCATTATCGTGACCCACGCCCACGCAGATCTGAGCGCCCAACCCAATTTCCTCATCCACCCAATGAAAGTAATCTACAGCACAGCCCGCTCCAAAAACCCAACGCTCTCACGCTCATGAGAGGCCTTTAATGAAAGAGCGAGCCACTGATACATTACTGCAAATAATAGAATATTCACCGTGGCCGATGCTGATTACAGTAATGAGGTGGTGGTGCTGATGGCGGGTTAAACCTTTATATTCAGCCTCGATTTAAGGATTCTTTAGTGTCAAATCGCAATACATCCAGAACGTAGATGCTGTTTTTCTCTTGTTAGAATACTTTAAAAAAACAAAGCAATGAGGTATCACTTAAAAAAAGACTTCAAATAAACAAAAATGGTCTAAAATAAACTAGGGGGGGCATCCAGAAGAGAACATTTTGGGTGCTGGGCCAGAACAGGGCGCCAATCTATTTGGGCACACCAAGACATACACACCTTATGGGACAATTTAGATGGGGCAATTTAACGCAGCCAATACGCATTGAATCCATGTTCTTGAATCCATGTGGGAGGAAACTGGAAACGGCTCCCAGGTCAGAACCTGGATCCTCAGCAGGGCAGTGGCATTGCATGGTGGTGATGAGTTGATTGGACAGAGCAGTGATGCTGCAGTTTTGTACACTGGGTCCACTCGCTGTGCTCTGTGTTAGACACATCTACCCACCAGCTTCACCTCGATGGGTTATGCAGCGATGGATGACAGGGCCCGGCCTTAAAAGTGATTGGGGTCTGATCACCTTGTACCAGTGCAACACACCCTGACATCCCACACCACCACCACCACCACCACCGTCACCACCTCACTGCTATACAAATGATCCAGCAGGCAGATAGAACCTGCTCTGTGATGGTGATGTGAGGATTCTATACAAACCACAGAGCGCTTCGGCAAATGGAGCTGATGTAATGAAAGTGTGTGTGGAAACAGGACGGTGTATCTGAGAAAGTGGCCGATGTCCGTATGTAACGTTAACATCATTCAGGTTTTTAGTTTTTCCGAAAGCTCCGACCCGTCACTTATGTGAACGCGCTGACAGATGTGGTCTCTGTATTCTGTCCTCCTCATTCCCACTGCCTGGATGCTTCAGCAGGACAATGCAAGGTGCCATACAGCATGTCAAGTGAGGGAGTAATTTGAGGAGATGGAAATTAAGGTGATTTTACGCTGACTATTATGTGTTTGGAATAAAAACATCTGCCTAACCAGTCCATTTAAAGACACACACACACACACACACACACACACACACACACACACACACACACACACACACACACAGTTGTTTGCATGGGTCTCAGCAGCTGCACTTTTCTTTGAAGTAATGAATTCTGAAGAGATAAAGTTTGCGATTACTTTAGAGGTTTTACTTTGAGGCGACGGCTCCTATTTTTTTCTCCTCCACGCCCTTAATCCGATTTTTAAGGCAGATAATTCTGCCCTAAACGCTTTGATCTTATTTCAAGGGTTACACTTTTTTTTTCTTTTTCAACTCAAGTGCGCAAAAGAGAGAATGCAAAATGAGCAGTAGGGATTTAGTGAGCTACATTTGAGATGAAAAAAAAAAAAAAAAAGAGAGAAAATAATGAGACGCAACGAAAATCAGAGCTCTTATGATGCATATTAAATGCTGTCATTCACATACAGCCGCAACACGGGCATCTGAAGAATTTATGATCACGATCTCGTGTTCATTTACAATTAGCCGTGCCGTGGACATCGCTGAGTCCATCGGTTACCACGCACCCGACGCAACTCGCTCATGATGTAACAGCTGACAGTCAGAGTTTGGTCTGTGAGTGCAAATCAAAACCAAACGAAACTCTCAGAGGAAACATCAGCAGAACATGGCAATTCCACACAGAAAGGACCATGGAACCCTCAGCTGGACCTTTCCGGCTGTTCGATAAAAGTGCTGTCCCCCATGTTCCCCTTTCCCTCGTACAAAACAATCAATAAAATAATCCTACAACATAATAATAAACAAAATTTTACATTAATAACTTTAAAGCTCAGGACTCGGAGATCGAAGCCCCAAACTTTAGATTGATTGCGCTACGCTCTAACTACTAAGCTACCGTGCTCAGGATAAGTTAACATGTCAGCACAGCTTGTTAAAACACGTCTCACACAGATCCTTCGACACCACTGTCTGCGTCTGATGGATGGGAGGCCGGCTTGGGCATTAACTTACTGCTGTTGCAACAGCATCTTGGGCTTTGGGTAGTTCAAATCTGTTTGAAGGTGCTGTCTACTGGCATAACCGGGATAAGATGACTCTCCGGAGTTTATTGTCACTTCTGCACAACTCCTGTATTATTAATGCAGAGGGATATGAAGTATGAAGTATTATTCTCTGTAAAGGAGGAGATTTCCTGTCGAACGACATTATTTACTGGTAAATAGGAGGCGTTCAGAGGAGAGACATGCTGGCTCAGCGTTTCTGTAGAGAGTAAGGTGGGGACGGGGTTTTATGCAAATGATTCTGAGCTATAAACATGACTAACCTATAAAATAATGACGACTCATTACATCACACAACACCGAGGGTCATTCCATCCATCCATCCATTATCTTCCGCTTTATCCTCTATTAGGGTCGCGGGGGGGTTCCCCATGCCCATCCAGGGGACAAGGTTTCGGGCGCTGGGCAGATAGACCCAGGACAGGGCGCCAATCCATCGCTGGGCACACACTCACTCACACAGACACACTCTCTATGGGGCAATTTGGAGAACTCAGTTGACTTGATCCATGTTTTTGGACTGTGGGAGGAAACCGGAGAACCCGGAGGAAACCCACGCGGACACGGGGAGAACATGGAAACTCCACCCAGATGGGGATTTGAACCAGGAATCCCTAGTGCTGAGAGGAGAACATGCTAAACCACTAAGCCACCGTGCCGACTCCGAGGGTTATTCATTCATTCATTATCTTCCGCTTTATCCTCTATTAGGGTCGTGGGGTGGTTCCCCATGCCCATCCAGGGGAGAACGTTTCGGGCGCTGGGCAGATAGACCCAGGACAGGACGCCAATCTATCTCTGGGCACACACTCACTCACACAGACACACTCTATATGGGGCAATTTGGAGAACTCTGTTGACATGAACCATGTTTTTGGACTGTGGGAGGAAACCAGAGAACCAGGAGGAAACCCACGCGGACACGGGGAGAACATGGAAACTCCACCCAGATGGGGATTTGAACCGGGAATCCCTAGTGCTGTGAGGAGAACATGCTAAACCACTAAGCCACCGTGCCGCCCCCGAGGGTTATTATTCCATCTTATTATTCCATCTTTTAAAAAATACCTCAGGGCGACACGGTGGGGTAGTGGTCAGCACGTCGGCCTCTCAGCGCTGCGGATCCAGGTTCCAATCCCGATCTGGGTGGCGTTTCCATGTTCTCCCTGTTTCCACATGGGTTTTCCGGTTTCCTTTCACAGGACAAAAACATGGATTCAAGGTTAATTGGCTGTTCTTAATTGTCCCCATATAGTATATGTATGTATGTATGCCCACCGATGGATTGCCGCTGTGTCCTGGGTACACCCCCGCTGAGTGGACATGACCAACCCCCTCTAGTAGATATTGAGATGAGAAAAATACCTCAGTGTTCAGGGTGTTTAGTCTAGCAGTCTAAAGGTTGATGGGTTCAAACCCCGAGTCAACCAAAGTTCCCAGTGTGGGCCCTTAAGCAAGGCCCTTAACCCTCCTTGCTCTACGGGTTGCTGCATCAGTGCTAACATTGTGTTCTGACCCCAAGTGTCAGGTTGGGGTATTTGTGAGTTACTTTGAACTATGTAGATGTGATGTAAATTAAAAATCATCATGTTGGACGGCCAGTAAACTGGCTTCATCAGGAGCCAACAAAACAAAACGAGACGGCAGATAAACCAGATCCCTCAGCGACGACGCCTTCATCGTGACAGTTAACACTAAAGGCCAGAAACAAACAGCGGCCGTGAAGTTCCTTTTTCATATTCAGCGGCTAAACTCTGACAGAGTTCAACTAGATATGTCAACTACGATTCCCTGCGCACACTGCGCAGAGCCTCGCATATCTGAGCACAAGGGCTGTTTTCCAACGAGCTGAAGGCAACGCAAAATTTCGCCCCTGGTTCCCCGTCTGCTTCATCTGATAGGACACGCTCCACCCTGAGCGTCTAAAAATACGGTTGCCCACTAAGATGACACAGAAGAGACTGACATATCCAGCAATTATGCGTGTACACGGTCACATTTTGGACAATTGTTGCCTGAATTACATCTTAATTAGCGCCAGGCTCTCAGAGAAAGGCTATACTCAATGTTTAAGGTCTTGGGCTATCAAACTGAAGGTTGTGTGTTCAAATCCCAGGTTCCCTGACGTTACCAATGTGGGTCCTTGAGCCAGGGCTTTAACCCTCATTGCTCCAGGGGGTGTATGAGACCTTGTGTTCTGACCCCAACCAAGTTTGGATACTCATAAGTCACTTTGGATAAAACAGTCTGCTACATGACTAAATCTTGCCCAGCGATGGATTGGCGTCCTGTCCCGGGTGTATCTGCCCAGCGCCCGAGACGTTCTCCCCTGGATGGGCATGGGGAACCCCACCGCGACCCTAATAGAGGATAAAGCGGGAGATAATGAATGAATGAATGACTAAATCAACCGCAGATTCCTTTGTCTGTTTCTTTTGAGGTGTCCCCCGGCTTCCTGGAGATCCATGGCTCTGCTTACGAATACTGTATGGATCCTGACAAGGCGGTCCTGCAGGACGCCCCCTAATGGACTCACATATAGTTTTCTAGTTGTTAGTTTTTCCATTTGTTTAGTATCTGGACATGGCTGTTCTACACTGTTGTTGCTGCCCGGCCGCTCAAGGAGGATGAGTCCCCCATTGAGTCTTGGTCCTCCCAAGGTTTCTTCCTTAAATAACAACATAAAAGGGAGTTTTTTCTTGCCACTGTCGCTTCGGCTCGCTCTTTGGGGGTTTAAAGGCTTTTCATTCTGTAAAGCTGCTTTGTGACAATGTACTGTTGTAAAAAGCGCTATATAAATAAATTACTTGACTTGACTTGACTTAAATCTAAATCCACTACCAGTGTTATTACTGCTAGTCTGCTCAGTTTAAAAGCATGGGCTCCAAAATCAGAGCCTGAATCAGAGCCCCCCCCCGGACCATACCTCATACTTCAACACAGCTTCCCGCTGGCCCGTGTAACATGACGGAGGACAAAGCATTAAACGGACAGAGCTGCTGTTTGGTGGGTGATGAATGATCTGTGTAATAGCTATAGGTATATGATGTGATATGAGATTCTCCCGCTGCGTTCCAAAAGACGATGTGTAATGTGAGATCAGTGGGGATTCCCATTAAGAGACGTTCTGAGTCTGAGCACACGTAATGGGCTTAATGGCACAGATTCCGGAAGAAAGTCCTAAACCATCGTGCGTGACCTCCACACTGGTGGATCTGCGGTTGATTTATTCATTCATTCATCCATTATCTTCCGCTTTATCCTATATTAGGGTCGGGGGGGGGGGGGGGGTTCCCCATGCCCATCCAGGGGAGAACGTCTCGGGCGCTGGGCAGATAGACCCAGGACAGGGCGCCAATCTATCGCTGGGCACACACTCACTCACACAGACACACTCTATATGGGGCAATTTGGAGAACTCAATTGACTTGATCCATGTTTTTGGACTGTGGGAGGAAACCGGAGAACCCGGAGGAAACCAACACAGACACGGGGAGAACATGGCAACTCCACCCAGATGGGGATTCGAACCGGGAATCTCTAGTGCTGAGAGGAGAACGTGCTAAACCACTAAGCCACCGTGCTGCCATGCGGTTAATTTAGGGAAACCAAAATCCATTTTAGATGAGGGCACGTGTCTGGATATCAGGTTACACATGCATGGCTTAAATATGAGGAAACTAAAGCGAGAGTGAGAGTGATCTTTAACACTCCGCCCAAAAGTGAAAGCTTCTGTTCTGCATAAAATAATATATATATATATAAATATACTTTACTTAATTAAAAATTACAGCATGCTTCCTCACTCTGTAACTGCTGTGGGCTCGAACACATCTACAGGAGGACATCTGGATTCCTCTGAGGTCTGCACTAAAACATTGTGTGACTGCCCCAGTCCAGCCAGATGGTCCCTGCACTCGCCTTGAGGTAGTCTTAATGACTTAGCTAGTTTGATTCTCACTCCAGCAGAATCCGGACTGGCTGCTGGCAGGGGCAAACATGGTGCCAGGTGTTTCATCTGCCCACACCCTGCCATCTCAAGACATCTTGTTCCGACAAGCTCCTTTCGATAGATGGCTTCAACTTTATTCTTATTACTCACAAATCCCTTCAGCATCTAGCAGAGCTGCAATTAACTGCGTGGCTCTGTGTATATTTATATATTTATATATTTATATATATATATATAGAGAGAGGCACTATGTAGTTCTACAATTACAGACTGTTGTCCATCTGTTGCCCTACATACTTTTTTAATCTCTTTTGTTCAGAACCCCCACAGGACCTCCACAAAGCAGGTAACAGTTGGGTGGTTGATATTTCTCAGTGTTAGAGTGACACCGATGTGTTAATGTCTGTTGTACAGAGATAAATGTGTACGAGGCTCCTGACGACTACAACACTGAGTGAAGAGATGGAGAACCGTTTGTGATTGCAGAACTACAAAGAAATAGGACTAGAAATAATGTGGCGTATCTAATAAAGTGGCCGCTGTGTGCATGTTAATACGGAAATCCGATTTGAAAACCACGCGCACAGTGTGGCTTTGTTTTGAAGGTTGGAACAGCTCACCCTCCTCCATGTGGATTTACCTCAACATTTTCAAGTGCCCCATTACGAACTGTGGATTGCAAATGATTCGGGTTCGGCCCGTGGGGTAACCGTGGGGTAACAGTGGGGTTGTGTTCGGGGCCCTGTGCAGGTCACCGTTTGTCCTCTTTAGACTCATTGGAGTGTGGCGCCATACATCACATGTACACAGGGACACTGTTGCCACAAAGGTGGAGGCATTTAATTGTTGAAAATGTCTTTGTATGCTGAAATATGAACACCCTCCACCAGAACGCTATTGTTCCTTTTATAGAAATAATGGCTTTGTGTGAAATTTATACCCACAATTACCTGTGAAGTTTGTATCTTAATAATAGTGCTGCCTCCCTGTAATCTGCCCAGGCATCATGTGTAGTAGTAATACAATACAATGGTAGAAGTAGAAGCATTGGTAACAGTTGTAACAGTGGTGCTAATAGTGGAAGTGGTAGCAGTTGTAAAAGTTGCAGTTCTATTGATAGTTGTGACAGTGGTGGTAGTAGTTATAATGGTGGACATAGTAGGTAGTATTAGTAGAACGTGGTTGAAGTGGTAGTAATGGTGGCAGCACTACTAATACTTGTAACAGTGATGGTAGTAGTGGTAATGGTAGAATTAGTACTAGTACAAGCAATGTGGTTGAAACAGTAATAATAGTGGTAGTATTATATTATTAGTAGTATTATATAATAGCAGGGCAGCACGGTGGCTTAGTGGTTAGCACGTTCGCCTCTCAGCGCTAGGGATTCCCGGTTCAAATCCCCATCTGGGTGGAGTTTCCATGTTCTCCCCGTGTCCGCGTGGGTGTCCTCCGGGCTCTCCGGTTTCCTCCCACAGTCCAAAAACATGGATCAAGTCAATCGAATTCTCTAAAATTGCCCCATATAGAGTGTGTCTGTGTGAGCGAGTGTGTGCCCAGTGATGGATTGGCGCCCTGTCCTGGGTCTATCTGCCCAGCGCCCGAAAAGTTCTCCCCTGGATGGGCATGGGGAACCCCACCGCGACCCTAATAGAGGATGAAGCGGGAGATAATGAATGAATGAATGAATATATAAGAGCAGTATTAATACTAATGACAATGGCAGTGGTAAAACTACTCCTTACAGTATTAGTAATAGTAACAGTGGCAGTAGTAGTAAACGTGGGAATAATAAAATACATTCATTATTTATTAAATGCATCAGTGAAATTTGCAGCATAATAAAACTTTAGTAATACGAGTTATTCTGCATTTTAAATGATTTTTTCTATATGTTTTCATTATTTATACTGTGGATTTATCCACCTCGCGAAAGTTATTACACCTGAATCAATTCAACACCAGACTAAGAAGAAAATGTAAAATCTCAGAAGCTTCTTACCTACAAAACCGAAAGCCTCGGTAGCTTCAGGGTGCAGGACTTGTGTGGGCTTCAACAAAAGATCAGCTGCATTCGGAACTCTGCAAGAAGCTTTCTGCCTCAACGGTGCGAGAATTTCAAATCCTCAAGAGACCAAGAAGCACACGAATGGCATTTCTTAGCACATAAACATTGTTTTTTTGTGTGTGTTTGTGTGTGTGTGTGTGTGTGTGTGTGTCTGTGTGTGTGGAGCAGGCATATGGTTAGGCTATACTTTGAAGTAGGCGATTGGTGAAGAGGTTCCTGCTGAATGTTGGATGTCTACAGGACCGGGGTGTTAGGTGTGGCAGCATGTGCCGGAGCTCTGAGTTGAGACATGTCCATTTCTGTGTTTGTATAAATCTGAGAAATAACAACAACAACAAAAAAAACAAGCTAAATTTGGATATTATATAAAATAATAAAAAGTAGTTTCCATTATGGGCGGCACGGTGGCTTAGTGGTCAGCACGTTCGCCTCTCAGCACTAGGGATTCCCGGTTCGAATCCCCATCAGGGTGGAGTTTCCATGTTCTCCCCGTGTCTGCGTGGGTTTCCTCCGGGTTCTCCGGTTTCTTCCCACAGTCCAAAAACATGGAACAAGTCAATTGAGTTCTCCAAATTGCCCCATATAGTGTGTGTATGTGAGTGTGTGAGTGTGTACCCAGCGATGGATTGGCGCCCTGTCCTGGGTGTGTCTGCCCAGCGCCCGAGACGTTCTCCCCTGGATGGGCATGGGGAACCCCCCTCGACCCTAATAGAGATAATGAATGAATGAATGAATGAATGAGTTTCCATTAGAAAGCAGTAAACACATTTTAGATCAGTATAAAATTAAATACATTCATCAATGCAAAGTTATATAAATATCTTTTTCTTTCTGCTGTTCCTGTCAGTGGATCAGTATTCTCCATCTCTCCCTGAACTGAGGCTCCACCTCCAGCTTACCAACCACCTGCATGTCCTCCCTCACCTCCTCCATAAGCCTCCTCTTTGGCCTTCCTCTCCTCCTCCTGTCTGGCAGCTTCTTCCTCAGCATATTCCTGCCAATATAAATCCCATCCCTCCTCTGCACATGTCTGAACCATCTCATTCTCACCTCCCTTACTCCAAACTTACTCTTCAAAGTCTCTCTCTCTTTGTCTGTCTTTTTATTTTGGCGTTTTATTATGACTATGTGCTCTGACTTTATGGGTAGACTTTATGGGCCCTTTTCTGTGCTCCAGTGCAATGAGTCCAGTGTAAGAGAAGTTGACTGGCCCCTGTTGAAAATCTTTGTGATGAACTAGAATCGAGACTGCGAGCCAAACCACGTCGTCCAGCATTAGTAAAAGGATAAATTCATCGGGAATATCACGTAGGTACCATGTACACCCTGTAGGTGTAATAGACGGGGTATATTAAGGGTATATATAATTAACAACATGTCTTTATAAAGCAATAATGTTTGCTTCAAATTCAACATGTAATAAATCAACATTTAATTGTTGGGGACGAACAATTTATAACCAGAATTCATATTTATATTTAAAACACAGTTCAGGGACATGTAACTATATATAGCCCTATAATGCCAATTAATAAAAAAAAGGAAAAGAAAGCTTAATTGCTGCATGCATCGTAGTCTCCCGGTCCTGACCACTTCACAATGAAAGCACATGAACACGATGCTGCAGAGCTCCGGATTAAATGACAACGCCATGAAATCTAACTACAGAAACACAAACCTTCATCTGGCTTTAATAAATAAATAAAGCACAGAAATGGGAAGAAAAAAAAAAAAAAAAGACACAAACCCCCATGCACGCCCACGGGGACACCTTTCTGGGATTGGAATGTAATCAAAAGAACTTCAGATGTGTCTGTTCCCTTTTCCCTTTGCTAAGACCGTGCCCTCCGCTCAGCAGGAAATAACAGATGGATGACAAGTGTGGCAGTGTGCGACAAGGACGGCTGTGCGAGCCCGCGTGTGGGTGTTCGACTTGTAGAGGCAATGAGAATGGATTGTCAGGGGGCTTGATTGACTTAAAGGTGAGCCTGCTTTACCTGAAAAGGATAAAAAAGGATGAGTGAGCGCATTATTACCCTTTAGTGCATGATTTATTAAATTACATGCTGTTCTTTGTGAGACTGCGTGGATCCCTGAACATTACTTTTAATAAAACATGCAGTCAGACTCGTAGGGACTGTATTATTCATGAAAACATTTCAAAACACGTTTAGTTCTTTCATTAACCAAAACATATATTAACATAACCATTAGGCACTTTAACACCAAACAGACCTGGGGAACCATTCGAGGGGAACTACCCACCGGAACGGTTCCCAGGGGCTTTTCATTTTTTTTTTTTTTTTTTTTTTTTTTTTTTTTTTTGGCACTCATACCGTTAGTAGGAAGTGATGTAAGCAGGCTGACCTTTTTTGCTAAGTGATGGCTAGCTAGCGTAGCAGTTAATGCTAGCACATATTATTCATTCCTTCATTATCTCCCGCTTTATCCTCTATTAGGGTCGCGGGGGGGTTCCACATGCCCATCCAGGGGAGAACGTTTCGGGCGCTGGGCAGATAGACCCAGGACAGGACGCCAATATATCGCTGGGCTCACACTCACTCACACACACACACTCTATATGGGGCAATTTGGAGATTTCAATTGACTTGATCCATGTTTTTGGACTGTGGGAGGAAACCGGAGAACGCGGAGGAAACCCACACGGACACGGGGAGAACATGGAAATGCGGCTAGCACATATTATTATTTTTTATTTATTATTTGACTATTTTTAAGGGATGTCAGTTTATTGAAGTCTGGATCTCACTGTCTGTCAGTTTGTCCACAGCTGACCTTTAACACGGACTTTGAAACGTGAAGGAAGTGCCTGACGTCTGCATCTGAACCAATCACTGAATATTTACCGTATTTATCATTCAGGGTTCCTCTTGTTATTAAAGAACCTATTCTGAAGTAGCTACTAAAGAATATTCCTTTTCTGCACTACAAACATTAAAATCGGGATCTTTCTAGAACTTTCTAACCTGGGGGGGGGGGGGGGGGGCAGTGCTGACAGCGGTGCTACAAAAGCTATTGCATGGTTTAATGGTAGCGGTTCCAGCTATAGTGGTAGCTATACACTACTAGCAGTGATAAACCTGCAGTAGTAGTGGTAGTAACGGTAGTAAAGTTAGCAGCAGTACTAGTATAAGTAAGATTAGTAGTATTAATGAAAGACGACGCGTTATTCCAGTATCAGAGGTTTTGGTCGAATGATAGTTATAGTATAGTAGTATATTTACATAACATTTATTTACATTTCATCTTTTAGCAGCCACTTATATTTTATTTATTTTATATATAATTATATGTAAATATATATTTATATAGGGGACGGCACGGTGGCTTAGTGGTTTAGCACGTTCGCCTCTCAGCGCTAGGGATTCCCGGTTCGAATCCCCATCTGGGTGGAGTTTCCATGTTCTCCCCGTGTCCGCGTGGGTTTCCTCCGGGTTCTCCGCTTTCCTCCCACAGTCCAAAAACATGGATCAAGTTAATTGAGTTCTCTAAATTGCCCCATATAGAGTGTGTTTGAGTGTGTGAGTGTGTACCCAGCGATGGATTGGCGCCCTGTCCTGGGTGTGTCTGCCCAGCGCCCGAGACGTTCTCCCCTGGATGGGCATGGGGAACCCTACCGCGACCCTAATAGAGGATAAAGCGGGAGATAATGAATGAATGAATATATTTATATATATTTTTGCTGTGGTATTTTCTCCTCTGGTAGTAGTGGTATTAAAACCACCCCAGCTTGGTTGGGGTCAGAGCACAGGGTAACCTACAGCACCCCTGGAGCAACAAGGGATAGGGACCCACATTAACCTGGGATTTGAACCCACAACCTTCAGAGCCCATAGCCCAACACCCTAACCACTGAACTACCACAACCAGCCTACTGTGCTAACAGTGGTAGTACTATTAGTAGTATTGTTACTAATGGTAGTTATCATAGTAAAAATACTAGTATTGTTGGTTTAAGTAACAGCAGTGGTATGCTTAATAGCTTAATGACTAAAGAAACTGGATTCTATTTATTATGTGGATTATTTCCCAAAAAACAACCTTAGGTAAACTGTTAGAACGTGTGGGCACAAGGTGTTAAACTCTTAAACGACGACGGGAACCGAGACATGGAATGTGTCACAACATCCCTCAATATGCTCGGAACATCACATCAGATATTGTTAACCACACGGCGCTTCACAGGGTGCCAGTTCATCGCAGGACTACTCTGACTCATTCACACGTTCACACAAAAGGGAGAGACGCCAAACAGCACATGGGTAAAAACTGGAGCCTATCCCGCCCGCGCCACACTGCCGGCCCGTGCGTTCATTCATGTGTAACGTAATGAGTGGTGGAACGTCAAAATTTGCGTGGGTTAGGTCAGGGTCAGGTGTAATTGCGAATCATAAGCAGGAACCTGCCTTCTGTATCTGCATAACACCGGCGAGTCGGAGGCAGCTGTTTGGAGACGGGAAGCTATTTTTCAGAGTGAAGGCTGATCTCATTTTGAAAAGACCTGTAATGGAAGGCATTTGTTACAGAGCCAAGAAGAACGTGAAGCGAGGAAGTCCTGGTAAAGTGAGCATGCTTTCTGTGCAAAGTAAATTGACAGCAGAATACTCACGGTCGGAGCAGACGTGGGGGGGTGGGTGTGAGCGGAAAACACCCCGCCCCTTCCTTACTCACTTGAATTGCGAGGTTGAGGCTGTTGCCAGCACTTTTCCCCCCACACTGTTACTGACTGCACAGTTTGTAAATATCCTCGATTCCTTTGTCTCTTTTAGAGGTTTGTGCAAAATCTTTTCTCAAACCAGTCCTCTCACATGTGAATGAGATGCAGTACGGCCAATAAGCCTTTAATTTATCAAGAGTTGGGCGTCTGTATGTAATAAATCACACACGGTCCATTATATCAGTACAAAGACTTAAAGCTTAGCTAAACTCATTAGTAAGAAGAAATATGGAAAGGAATCAGATCTTCTCTGTTTAGGGAACTTTACAGCCCTGGAGCCACATCAGGCCCCTTGACCATCCTTGTCCGGCCTCCATGAGGTAAAAAAGGCTGTGTTAGCTTAGTAGTTGATGTGTTGGGCTGTCAATCTGATGGTTTTGGGTTGAAATCTCAAGTCCAACCAAGTTACCAATGTGGGCCCATAAACTTAATTGCTGCAGGTGGTGCTGTATCATGGTCGAACCTGAACGATGAACCCTGACCATCATGTTGGTGAACCTGCAAAAAGATTTAAATAAAATCACAAGCAAAATAGCGTTGAGACAATTACACATTTTAATGGTCAGGTTATTGTCTAAGAAACAACGATAATTTACCAAAAGGTGTCAGAAATCACCAGTCCTAGTTTTTCATGTGTTCATTATATATATATATATATATATATATATATATATATATATATATATATATATATATATATATATATATATACATATATATATATATATATATATATATACATATATATATATATATATATATACATATACATATATATACATATATATATATATACAGTATAGGGACGGCACGGTGGCTTAGAGTTGGCACGTTCGCCTCTCAGCACTAGGGATTCCCGGTTCGAATCCCAATCTGGGTGGAGTTTCCATGTTCTCCACGTGTCCGTGTGGGTTTCCTCTCCGGTTTCCTCCCACAGTCCAAAAACATGGATCAAGTCAATTGAGTTCTCCAAATTGCCCCCATATAGAGTGTGTCTGTGTGAGTGAATGTGTGCCCAGCGATGGATTGGCGCCCTGTCCTGGGTGTATCTGCCCAGCGCCCGAAACTTAAAGTGTATGTGTATAATATATATATATATATATATATATATATATATATATATATATATATATATATATATATATATATATATATATATATATAATAAAAAAGTATATATATATATATATATATATATATATTTTTTTTTTTATTTATTTATTTATTTTATTTATTTTTTTTACATTGCCCGGCTAAAGTATAATTAAACATCTTAAGGTCAAGTGAGAGCTTCAGAGATGTCAGGCACTAACACATGGGTAACGCCGTGCTTGCAGTTATTTCAGCAGCGTCACTCAGCCATACCCTGATGTGAAGCATATTGAGCTTAGTTTTGTGTGAACAGTTCCTGAAGCTGCCAACAAACATATTGTACCACATTTCAGAACTGGGCTGAAACCCACTCGTGAGTGTTGCAACCAGGGACAGACTGCTTTCCGTGCCATGTGCTGGAGCTCTGCTTTATAACGGAGCTGTCGAGGCTGCTGGGCTTTTCATTTCACTTCACCATACAGAGTTGACCCGGGTCGCGTTATAAGGGCAGATCTGGGATAAAACGAACGGCTGCGAGTGGCGCATCCCACTGCAGTGTGATATTTAACCCCCTTTTGAGCATTTTAACACAATCCATTCTGCTTTAGGTATTCACAGGACGACATGGCTTTCTGACTGATCTGATGCTGCTGTCAGCGGCTGATGTGGTGTCAAAATTAAAAAGGTGTCTAGACACTTTTGGCAGTGCGTGTTAGTGGACCGCTCTTTAACTTCTGTGGTAGAACTTTTTTAAATGGCCAGATGGCATAAAGCAAATGAGTTGGACCGTGTTTGCATATTTATGAGGCCTGCTTGAATAATTAATGTAATAGAAATGGAACTAAAGTGGATGGTAAAGCTAGGAAGGTTATGGTTACCACGGAGAGGCGAAGCCATTTCACTCACAAATATTCCTGCACCCCTGGAATAAAAAAAAAATTCTATTGTTTTAATGGGCGAGAGGATCAAATATTAATATTGATGATTAAGTATTGTTGGACTTCCTATAAATTCGGTGTTCGTGATACGTTGTAAAGACATTCATAAAGCTTTATAGAGAAGCCCTTCGTTTATGACAAGAAAAGATGAAAAACTGTTCAGTGCTTCACATGTTCTCCTGATATCATTCAGCCATTCAGATTCTAAGCTGCTTATTCCACTGATGGTCGTGGGGGGTGCTGGAGCACATCCCAACTCTCCCTGGATGAAAGGATGTAAAATCACACTGGATGGGTGTCTGTCAGTCCGTTTCAGGTCACACACACACACACACACACACACACACACACACACACACACCTTGGGGCAATGTGGTTTCTCTAATTCACCCGGCTCTCATGTCTTTGAACTGCAGCCACGGGGTGAACATGCAAACTTTGTCTCAGTAACCTTCACATGTTCCTCTGTACATCTACACTGCTGTTGCTCTGTTGCATTTCTACAGTCCGAAATGGCCATTTAGAAGCCGATGACGTGGTGCTGGAACATTATTCCATTCTTATTGATGGTGATGAGCTCTGCTATGCTGCCGGCTACAAAGCCATGTAGTTTCTGCCTATTACACATTTCTCACTCTGCTTCACTGTGAAATTACCACTAAAGGGCTTATTTTCCTTGCGTCACGTTACGCCATATCAAAGTGATTTCCTACAGCCAGTGCACAGCGGTTTCAGAGCCAACAATGGCTTAACAAAAGTTCTATACGGCCGCAGTTTTAATTTCCACCTGTATTTATACAAACTTTGTTTCCTGCGGCTTTCTGTTCTGTATAAACGCAAGTTCATTTAACGAACTGCGCCGTTGAAATAGCAATCTGCCAAGACGCTCGAAGAGAACAGCACATGACACTCTGATCTGACGCAACACCCAAAACACACCCCCACGAATCATGTCTTGATGGAAAAGACACACAGACACACCTTAAATTAAACTGAGGGGTGTGCGGTTGACGACTCGCTAAACACACACACACACTTTTTTTATTTATAAACTCTTAAAATCATTTTTAACATTTTTAATTATAATCTCTCTCTCTCTCTCTCTCTCTCTCTCTCTCTCTCTCTCTCTCTCTCTCTCTCTCTCTCTCTCTCTCTCTCTCTCTCTCTCTCTCTCTCTCTCTCTCTATCTATATATATATATATATATATATATATATATATATATATATATATATATATATATATATATATATATATATATAGGCTTTAAATCAGTGAACTCTACACATCGTGTTGTGAGATGTGATGTGTTGAAATACCTTTCACTCTTTGTGAACACTTTGAACCGGATGCTTTAACCTGAAACAGTAATAAAAAAACCATTAATGCTGTAAACAGATTTTACACTCTGGGACATAACGTGTAGCTCCACACAGAATGGGGCTCTAATTAATAAATAATGAACTAATTCCACTTTGCACTGAAGGAAACTGCAGTTTGTTCTGGTCGCAGTGACCAGGCTTCATAATCAACATCCATCAGCCCTGAATCATTTCATACCACAGCACAGATCTACAACACCCCCCCTCCCCAACCTCCCAGCCCCCCACTGAAGGAAAATGCAGTTTGTTCTGGTCGCAAACCCAAATACATAAGCCATGCGTGCATACAACCCCCCCCCCCCGCCCCCCCCCACCTCCCGCTCCCCCACAAATACCCAAATACACACACACACACACACACACACACACACACACACACACACACATTCACACACATTCACACACACACTCACACTCACACTGCTTTGGCCATGTTATTACATTTAATTTGTTTTGTTTACACCTGCGCCGGCAGCCTTCCCACCGGATCAGTTTTCATTCACCTGAAAAGCGTGTCGAGCAGATGAAGGACATTTCTCAGAGAGTGAGTGATTGAGAAGGTGAGTGCGCGAGAGCGAGAGAGAGAGAGAGAGAGAGAGAGAGAGAGCGCGAGAGAGAAAACGTGAGTAAATGTCTGTCACCCATGACAAAAATCGTACGGTGTGAAGCCGAGTAATAATGAATAAATCCTCTACTCAACGTCGCTAATCAACCTCAGAACTGCAGGTTATTGCATATTTCATAGATGGCAAGATCTTTTCTCTTTTCATCTCTCTCTCT